>JAPSES010050886.1:0-11795 GCA_029822895.1 Maxillicosta whitleyi
CAGTCCTCATACATGTCCTGTCCACTGTCTTACAGTCCTCATACATGTCCTGTCCACTGTCTTACAGTCCTCATACAGTACGTCTTACAGTACATCATCATGAATGACCGAGCTTCTCACCCTATCTCTAAGGGAGAGCCCAGACACCATGCGGAGAAAGCTCATTTCAGCCACTTGTATTTGTGATCTGATTCTTTTGGTGTAACCCAAAGCTCGTGACCATATGGTGAGGGTAGGAACATAGATCAACCGGTAGACACAGAGCTTCACCTTTTGGCTCAGCTCCCTCTTCCCAATGATGGACTGGCGCAGAGCCCACATTACTGCTGATGCTGCACCAGTCCACCTGTCGAGCTCCTGCTCCATCCTTCCCTCACTTGTGAATGAGACCCTGAGATACTTAAACTCAGATTTGGAGGTGCTGATTCTCATCCCAGCCGCTTCACACTTGGCTGCGAACCGTCCCAGCGAGAGCTGGAGGTCATGGCCCGATGAAGCCAACAGAACAATGTCATCTGCAAATAACAGAGACCCAATCCTGAGGCCACCGAACTGGACCACCTCAACACCTTGGCTATGCCTAGAAATTCTGTCCATAAAAGTTATGAACAGAACTGGTGACAAGGGCAACCCTGGCAGAGTCCAACTCTCACTGGAAACGAGTCAGACTATCTCCCCGAGAGACACGGTCGAATGCCTTCTCCAAATCCACAACACATGTGTAGACTGGTTGGGCAAACTCCCATGTACCCTCCAAGATCCTGCTTAGAGTATAGAGCTGGTCCACAGTTCCACGACCAGGACAAAAACCACATTGCTTCTCCTGAATCCGGGTCCCTCCTCTCCAGGACCCTGAATAGAACTTTCCAGGGAGAATGAGAAGTGTGATCCCCCTATAGTTGGAGCACATCCTCCTTGTCCCCTTTTTTGAAGAGGGGGACCACAACTCCAGTCTGCCAATCCAGAGGCACCGCCCCCGATGTCCATGCGATGTTGCAGAGTCGTGTCAGCCTTAGGCATCTTCCTGGTTTTACTAGACAGAAGCAGTTAGTCCACATGGAGGTACAGACTGCCATCATTCTTCCAAACTGCTGCTTTTCACCTGCACATCGAGGCTTTAACAGCCTTATACTCAGATGGTGGTATATGTCAGTTGTGATGTCAGATGGGCACATTCTCTGAGCAGAGGGATCTCATGGGTGATCAAGTCAGTGCACCCCAGATCACTGTTATGTGCAGCAAACACATTAATGTTTCTGAAGCAGAGCTTCCACTTCTGCCTGTTCTTCACTGTCTAGTACCAACAAATCCACTGCCTCCAACCTGTCTGGCACTGAAGTAGCAACTCCCTGAGAGGACACAGTGGCCAAGATGATGTTCACCTCTGTAACCTCTGCAGGCGAACTCATAACCTCTGCTACACTCAATTCTACAAGGCTAATCCAAGGATACAGTGGGGCGTCCATCATCCCCACGGTAACAACGGAGATATAGACCATGTCTTTTTCCAGCTGGCAAACTGGGCTGAGGGGGTTCAAATGGGATAGATTGACCAGCAAACTGTTCAGGACAAGTGCTGAACAACCAACTTCATTGTGCCTCCAGGTATCCATACTGCATACTACAGAAACTGAATTGGCCCCAAGCACATGGAGAACCTCTCTCACCATCACAGTCCCTGGCAGGGTGGCCCAGCTGGTTACACCACAAACAGATAATACTACTGTATGATGGTTGACTATTTGGCCATGGGACCTCCAAGAACGGCACAGTCTGAGTCAACTAGCATGGGCGAAAGGCAAGAAAACCCCCTTACTTCATACTGTGGAAGTCAGAAGCTACAGTCTGGAAAAGGAAACTTTCTCTACACATTTCCTACACTCGGACTGACTCAGAAATGAGGCCCCACGTCCAAAATTCCGGAGTGTCACTTTAAGACAACTAAGTATAATTTTAACAATATTACCTGTCGTTACTTTTCCTAAATGTTGTGTATGTTTGTAGATCCACTATGATCTGTAAATTATAATGAACATGTGTAAATAATAAACTGAGAAAGAATATTGGTCAAATTCCTGAATACTTTTACTTTTTTCCCATGGTTGTTGATGCTAATGGATTGTTTGTACATGTAAACATTTTTTCACTGTAAAACATAGAGAGATAAGAGAGACAGAGATAATTTTGAAGCTGACCCTTTTCATATATTATTTATGTCGTTACTGTACTGGTCCGGTGCACTTCAGATCATATTGGGAGGATGTGGGCCTTGAATTAAACTGAGTTTTACAGCTCTGATACAGACCAAACAACACAATATATACATAGAACACATTACAGAACACGTCATCTTCAGGTTGTTAAAGGCAAGTACAGAGGCAACACAGCTGCATAAAGTAGTGAAAACTGCAAAACCATCAATAAAACACTTATCCTCCTAAGTTCAACTTAACTGTGATCATTAAAACGTACCACAGAACCCGTTGGCCGTGGACGTTGACGTGGTGCCAGGAGTCCGGCTTCCTGACATTTAGAGGCGATGCACTCGCTTCAAACGCCAGGGAATTACAAAGCAAAGCCCGGAGGCATGTAGAAGCTTTGTACATTTGTTCCTTATTCTACAAAATGTATGAATAATACAATGAAATACGTGGCTGCTACGGACTGTGTAATTACTTGGCAGTTAGCTCGGTAGTAAATAAAAAGCGGTAGGTGTTTAGGTGTTTTAGACATGGATACAGGGAGGGCTTGTATGAGGTACAAATATGTACGCTTAAAATAATAATTTTATCATTCTATCATACTTAGATAACATTGTTTTATATTGATCAGGTCCAGATCAGACAGGATCACTGTCCCAGATGGACGACCCGGTCAGAACCAAACCAGATCCAGTCCACCCATTAGTCCAGTGTTGGACCGGCAGGATCCCTAGAACTGTCACAGTCGTACGTCGTGTGCAGTCCACCCCTCGATCATGACCCTACTGTCGGAACACTGACACTGGACTTTTCACTGCTGTTAACTTCATATGATACAGGAATGTTGTTTGTCGGAAAATTAAAAAAAAAAAAACAAAAACAAAAAAAAACGAGAACTGCTGCTGAATTCAGGTGTTTGCTGACAGTTTCGTCAGGATTTAAAATGTTCAAATCCAAGATATGAATGGTTAACTATTGTGTGAACAAATATCTCATGCCATTATTGAAATGTGAAACATATTAAAGCTTCAGGGGCCACTTTCGGATATAATATTTTTTTTTTCTTCTGACTGAAAATGTGTTGAGGGAAGGCGTGTCCAACCTTCCATTGGATGGACGACGACTCTTGGTCACATGATCATTGTCACTGAAAACTGGTTGTAATATAAATAAATGACCTGTTTAAATACATAAATAAATATACATATAACTAACTAACTAAATATTCAAATGATGTGTTTTCACCATGTCTTGCACACCTAGCCTTTGAAGTAACGCTAAATAAATAATAAATGTATAAATGTCTGAAATCTTGTTTAACTATTGGATTATCTGAGACTGTTCCATCAAACTGACGACAGAAGGACTGAGGAAAAGGACATTATCTTTAGGTAGATATGATTGATAGATAATAATTTAATTTAGTACAGATTATAATGTAAATTGTGTCCATTGTCACATGTTTAAGGACCCGGTTTATAAGATGAGGACTGCTCCTGTTACACAATGTATCTTGTAAATGAAACGTCGACTTTAATTGTTTATAATCATTTTGCAATAAATTGATGGATTGATCTTGAAGTTTTCTCAACCTATAACTGTCTCTTTTCTGACGCCGTTACTTCGACAACTTTCTTGGTCACGCAACAACCAGATTACGCACACGACACGACACAGTCTGTGGTGTGTCATGTGACCAGTTGGAACACATTGGTACGTTATCTTTCATATAAGCACTTCCTGCTCGCAAGAAATTCCCTTAGAATCCATTGGTTGCTTTTTCTTCCAAAAGTTATGTTTTTACTGTCATGACGTTGGTTTTCCAGGTGCTTTCAACTCTATGGACTTCACAGTATGAGTTTAACATAAAAATAAAATCCTACTTTTTTCCCTGTAAAAACTCTATTTTCAATTTTTGGGTAAAACTACAAAAGACACCAGAAGTCAGTGTGTGGTGTTTCACTGCTCCCCACTTCAAATCTGTGCTTATGTCACATGATGTGCCCACAGCAGTGATATCATAGTGATAGTGTGTGAGTGTGTGTGTGTGTGTGTGTGTGTGTGTGTGCAGCATATGAATGATCCACACACAGTTCTATTGAAACTGAAGGATCTGTGCTGTGGACCATCACAGATTTAAAGTCTGTGGTCATTACATAGATGTTAAGCTGTGAAAGACCGCCGTCACAGTGAGGGGGAGGAGCCTATGCCCGCAGGCGCACAGCCCAGAGGCACAAGAGAAATTAAATCAATTTGATGATTTCCCTTTTTTCAAAACTCTACCAATTATAAATCGTATTTCGATTTACTATTGATCAATCCCACAGCCCGAGTTTGACATGTGCACTTTCCACACTAAGAATAAAACAGATTCAGAGGCGCTGTCTCCCTGCCATGACATAAGTATCTCAATTCAGTTTCACTTTCAGTTTTATTTGTACAGCCTGATATCACAACAGCCTCACAGGACTTTATAGAATTAGTTGGATAAATAAATCAAATAAACAAACCATGTCATGGTCATTAGTTTCTTATGTCACCTGAGGGGGCTACGTACTTTAACTGTCTGAAACTTTGTACGAAGCAGCTGAAAAAAACAGAGTCCAGAGAAGGGTCAGAGTTCTGGCTTATGTTCAGATGATATGAATCACAATACGGTGAAAGGCAGTTATGGAAGATTTACCCAACGATGACTAAATAAATAAATAAATAAATAAATAAAACATCACACTCTTCCATTTTGAACAGTTCAGATGATTTGTCTGTCAGTGCATTATTTTGGGAGTGTTTTGCTAAATTAATTCCAGATACTGATGTGGCATCTGGTTAGGAAGGAGTGAAGCAGATGTGGCCGCCGGCTTCCAGCTCCCATTACTTTCAAATGCTGTGGATTTGGATGCTCTCAGCTGCACTTTATTGAACCATTTGTATGTGTGTGCATGCTTGGTTCTAGGTTTGTTGAGTATAATCTCTAATAAAGTAGTGATGGACTGTGGAATGCACCAGTTCACAGTCAGATGGACTCAATCCAAATATTATACTGCTGCCTTATACTTCCTGCTAACCCACTCCTTTTCAACTCCTCCTTCCAACTGCAGTAAAAAACAGACCATCTGAAACGGTTATTTAGCACCGACCCACGCTCTAATATGACTTCCTGTTTTCTCTATATTATCAGACACAAACACACCCTTGGCCACACTGACAAAAAAATAAAACATTCATCTCAGTATTGGGTTCAAATGTCTGATTTCTAGTAACATTATCTGCCAGTGCAGGAAGAACATTACACTTATCAAGTTTATTAACACAGTACTGTCAAAGGATTATGGAATGATACAGTTTTTATTTTAAGGAGAATATACTGAACAGTAGGATTGTTTTTAACCATGGTGGTGTTAGTGCCATCAGGTTTATGTAGTATATTACAACATTAAGGCCACATGGTCATAATAGACAGAATCACCTAAAGAGGAACGTGTGAGTGAGTTATAAGAACAGATTCTTAGGCAAAAGAGTTAAAGATTAAAAAATCTACATGTATTTATAAGTTAAACTGTGTGATCTAGTCCAAATGTGTCCTCTATAAACAGTTCCTGTGTCCTCTATAAACAGTTCCTGTGTCCTCCATAAACAGTTCCTGTGTCCTCTATAAACAGTTCCTGTGTCCTCCATAAACAGTTCCTGTGTCCTCCATAAACAGTTCCTGTGTCCTCTATAAACAGTTCTTGTGTCCTCCATACTCATCCTCCAACAGTGAAACTGTTTTTACTATAAATATTGTTTAAATTAGTTGTAATATTTCAGTAAAACAAGAGGAAAATACTGAGAACAAGTGAAACAATCTGAACTAGATTAAGTCTGAATAAGTCAATAAATATAAAAATGATCTTTCACATAAATATTCCACATTGAAGTCAGTTTATCTACATTTGATATTCCTTTTTTTCTGTGCAGGTTGACACACACACACACACACACACACACACACACACACACACACACACAGCAGGGTCTTTGTGAGTATAACTGTGAGTTATGTCGACAGTGTGAGGGTGAGTTTTGGGGGTGAAGGTGTTGAATTTATGGGTGTCACTTTAATGAACTGTACACACTTAGAAAAGAGTGAGAGCGAGAGAGCGCAGGAGATAAAGGGAGCAGCGTCGAGCACATATGAGCATGTCCTTCCATTAATGTGACAGGTAAATTTATGATGGAGTTCCAAACTAAAAATACAGCGGGTCAAAACAAAAGTCATGGTCTGGCAGTGAGCAAATGGACAAATATTTTACTAATCTGTATCTGAATATCTGCTCAGTGAAATATTAGCAGTGGTGCACTAGTGACCTCAGCATCATCACTGCACTGAGATAAACAGCACTCTAAAGATCAGCAGGCTCAGGGTAACAAGTTACCTAGCAACAGCTATTATGCATGAACTACAAAGCACATCAGATCTGGGCTGGATGGTGTCAGAGAGGATCGGCTGGTTTCTCTAGTTTTTGTGATTTTTTAAAAGAGTTCCACTTAGAATTTAAAGTGGACCTTTATTTATTTATTTTTTTTTTTACCTTAAATCTCGTATTGCTCTTGGGGTCCGTTTGACCCAGTCAGTGTTCATCATTCAGCAAATAATAGCTGCTTTTTTTTTTTGGCTTCATATTTCATGACTTTTCCTACAAATGTTGAAACATAAAATGATCCTGATGATAATCAATGTCAATCAATCAATGTGCTGAACACGTATTGGTGTTCCTCTGGGGTCAGTTTGAGGCCCAGCTGTTTTATCTATGTAAACATGTGTGTGTGTCTGCAGGTGCACAGTGGGGGGTGGTGCAGTCATCACAGGCAATGAAGTCATTTCCATATTTCTTGCAGTTGCTTCCATAATGCGTGTGTGGAACTCCACTTCCCACAATGCATGTTGTGGTGAATTTGTGACCTACCTGCTCTGTTTGTAAACAAATGGCCCGTTCATGGTGGAGTGCACTACAAACTGTCGACTCTGAGGGAACAGATTCAGGTGAGTAAACACAGAAAGACTTATGGATTCATGAAACGTCCTACAAAGCTCTAAGTTAAAAAATGAGCGTATTGGAGAAATGATGTGGTTTACAACACAGATGTACACGTCATCTGACCATAGTTTAATCTGTTTTATTGCACTCAAACACAGGGAAAGCTGTCATTGTTTCTAGGTTTTCATAACCTCATTGGACTGTTCAGATCATATTAGGCTGAATGTGTCCCTGCGTACTGTCACATGCACACTCCTAATTTCTCATTTCAGTGCAATGTTTGTCTCGTTTCCAGCCCTGGAGTGTTTGACTGTTCAGAGTGGGGCTGTCAAGCTCATTTGAGTTCAGGTTCCACATTCAGCTCAATATGATCTCAGCTGTAAAAAAATATAATTATATATGGTATAATTAATATAATGTATAATATAATAATAACAAATGAAAAATTCATTATTAATTACATTATGAAAATGTGCTGTCACACCCCTGAGGCTGTATATGTTTATGTATAGTGTTAATCCCACACTGGACTGTAGAGGGCCAGTGGTGCAGAAGTGTGTGTGTGTGTGTGTGTGTGTGTGAGTGTGTGTGTGTGTGTGTGTGTAAGTTAAATAGTGGAAATAGTTTTTATAGGTTTGCAGTTTGTTTTGTTTATTATTTTGACTTTGCTCACTATGAAGAAAATAAACTACTGCTCATTTTTGGTTAAAAAAATAACTTCTTTGGGTGGAAATCACTTTATGTTCTACCTTTTTGTTCCTCTAGACTAGGGCGTAGTCTAAAATCTGAACATGAACAATTAAATTTCTTGAGAAAAGTAAGTGGGATTGTAATAATATTAAGTCTCAGTTTATTGTTTATATTACAATTTACAGATCATATTGGACGTACACATACACAGAAGCTTTAGTAACTGACAGACTGCTGTTAAACTTGCACTTACTTCTCTTTAAACATTGTAAGTTGTTCATATTTGTTCAAATTATTAATTTTTTGTGAAAGGATAGTTTCTAAATGTTAACATTTTCATGTAATTGTGTGATTATTTATTGGTTACTACAGTAGGATTTTACTGGTTTGATCCACTTGAGATGATGAAATAAAAAGAATGTCTGGGGGTTAGGGCACAGGTCAAATTAAAGGAAATGTGAGCGGGAGCAGGACAGGAAGTGACAAAATAAAAGCAGATTAATGGATGGAACTATGTTTGATCCACAGCAGGTGTGTTTTATTTTGAAGGAGCTTCACATCCTGCCACAGATGTGTAGACAGTGTCTGGTTGGCGTCCATCTGTGTATTAACCAGTCAGTGTCCAGTCTGGTGTGGATGATCATCTGACTTTAGCCTAAATTAGATGATAATTTGATAGTGTTAAATGTCCAACAAACCAGTGTGTTTAGTTCTTTAAACAGTCGAGTAAATGTGATGGAACTGATGAACACAGAGAAAACAGAAAGACTGATACGGTGGTGGATGAAGGACAAAGAACAGTGAAAGGATGATCAGCAGCAGAACTACAGACACTGCATCACTCACATGCTTTGGACAGTAAATAGTAAAAATTACATTTGATAATATTGCACTATGACAAAATTTTTATGACCCTGTCTGTTTAAACGACTGATAATAGAAATGTCTAACGCAGGGGGGGTCAGTAACCTGCATCTAGAGAGCCACATGTGGCTCTTCCGTCCCTCTGCTGTGGCTCCCTGTGTTCCCTTTGGGAACATGAATCATGAGTATTTAATTTGAATTATTTTATTTTAGTTCATTTGCAATGTTCTCAGATTAAAATAAAGTGTGTTTAATTTATTTGCCACTTAATAAAATAAAAGCAAAATGTTTAAACTGTCTGTTCCTTTTGTTATTGGACAAGGTTAAATCCTGTATTCTCATCAGTGATGTGTTGGTCATGAACACAACAGCTCTTAGAGCCACTTTTCTCTTTTTTTTTAAAGTTTATTTCCTCTTCAGGTTGCACATATTTGCTCTGCTGCATTGAACAGAGCTGTGTTGGCGCTGTCCAGTGCTGAAACTATTTATAATGCACATGTAGCTGTACACTGTCCAGTGCTGAAACTGTTTATAATGCACATGTAGCTGTACACTGTCCAGTGCTGAAACTATTTATAATGCACATGTAGCTGTACACTGTCCAGTGCTGAAACTGTTTATAATGCACATGTAGCTGTACACTGTCCAGTGCTGAACCTTTGTGTTTCTCATGTTTTTGTACATATTCCTGAGTATTTTTGCTGTTATATTTTCTTTTTTTTTTGTAACTACCAAAGAACTACCTCTAAGAAAATTTCGTTATGTGCACATAATGACCATAAACATTCTTGAATTGTGAAGTTTAGTTGTCCAAAGGGTTTGTAGCTCCTGGTATTTTTCTTTTTTGTGGTAAACTGGTCCAAATAGCTCTGGGTGTTTTAGTCTGCTGCTCCCTGCTCTAGTGTCACCTCTGCTTTGGTTAATGTCTTCAGTGTCATTTTTACTCTTCACACATATTCATCCCAGGGGCTGGACTGGACCCAGTTTTTTTTTTGGACCACATGTTTGACACCTGCAGTTTAGAGACAAACAAACAGGAGCGTTCATAGATCAAACACTGTTGAGAGAAATGTACACTTACTGGACCTGAAGATGAAGGAATGTGCAAATTCAATCCAGAACACAAACTGAAACCATGTTCTAAGAGTGCAAACACATTTAGCTAAATGAATGGAGTTTGTGTGGATGTAGAGGCGGAGCCTGTAAGCCATGCTGACACTTTCCCCAGTGGCTTTACTGAGAAACAGAATGGATGTTTTTATTTTTATTTTTTTAAATTGTTTTATTATAAGGCACAAAATAACCAAAAATGGTCCTAGGTACATTCAGCCATTCATTTCCATACTGTTTACTGTCCACAGATTGAATGCAAAAGTCCCATTTTTCCCAGTACTTCACACCCTTTTGCTGTCGTAGGCGGAGCTTGTTTGTCATCATTTCCATTAAATGGATTTAGTTATTATTTTAAATGTTAATGTTTAATGTTAAAGTAGCCAATGATTTATTTAAAACTGAATACATCAGTGCACTCATCTGTCCCTAAAAGCCAATAACACCAGGACAGAAGCAGAACACGTGTGTTTGAACCACAACCCCCCCCAGCAGGAAAAATAAACTCCAGAAAAATGGGATTTTCATGCAGGTGTTATACCTCCAACAGCTTTTCAACAGGACTGTATCTGGATGCCTCCCCACTTTGTAATCACTACTGTTTCATTTGTGTGAATAATTTAGATACATAATTACATCATTTTCTCACTGCAGTCACACTGTTATGGCTGAAAACGTTAGTGTTTTCATTCGGTCCATGTTAATTATCACAATTAATGTTAAATTGTTATTTTTTCTTTTAGGTCTAAAGGCACATTTTGGGTTCCGGGGTGAAAGCTGTAGAAAGTAGATCTTAATTGTGGTGTTAAATTATTCATGAAGAGCAGCAAACAACATAAAAGACACAAATAAAGCATAATACAATGCAAACACACCTGTGCTGCATGATTTTGTAATTTACTTTTGGTTAGTTTTGGATAAAGATAATGAGCACAGCCTGAGCTCTTATTTAACAGGAACCAAATGGTGGAAAATATGATCAAAAGTTTGTTCAGCAGCAAAATTCTACATCCCAACTGGAACACCGGATCGCTTGGAAGTGCTTTATGAAATGAACCCTCCAAACAAGTGAAATGGATATCACAAATATTATTCTGATCAGTTCAAACACATCAGAGTATTTCTCATATCTTGTGATGCAGACAGCTGTACTCGTGATTCCGTTTCTTCGTAGATGTTCCTTTTCCACATGAGCTGTTAATGAAGCTTCCCTCAGACAGGAACAGACAGAACCACTAGGACGTCGGTGTGTGTGCAAGCTCTTATTTGGCAGCTCTTATGTTGTCGGCACACGCAGGTACCCATATGTCAGCCAGTGATAAAGAACCTTGTCTATGAATGTAAGGTTGCATTAAGTAAAGCAGTGCATAGATGGAGGCAGCAGCTGCACGTGTTGGACGTCTGATACAGGATCCAGCCGCTCTGCCGGGGCCTGATCATTTCCACTGTACCGGGGTTCAGGTTATCGCACTCATCTAATTCACTCTGTATCGCACACCTTTTGTGAAAAGCTCATTATTTTCACACCCAAAGAATGAAATGGAGTTTGGAACGATCACCCACCAGCTGGGTTTCAAGGATCCTCAGAAAAACACACAATGTAAACTGTGCAATAGAAAAGGGGTCAAAGATCATCAGAACGGGTTTCCACTTTGATGAGGTGGTTTTGGACTCGTTTAGATATAGAAGTATAGTGGACTGTAAACACATGGAGTGGATTTGGACCCACGTGGTCCTGGTGGTTTAGTCCTGTCCATGTGGTTCTGGTGGTTTAGTCCTGTCCATGTGGTCCTGATTCTGCGTCCCCTCAGTCCAACTTGGGCCTTAAACCAGCATCTGAACACAACTGGACAGGATTGGACCAGAATGGACACATGTGGACAGACAGGATTGGACCAGAATGGACACATGT
>JAPSES010050945.1:0-11792 GCA_029822895.1 Maxillicosta whitleyi
TTATTGATGTGGGATAGTCTATTTAGACATTCTTAATAAATCTATAGTTCAATATTTGGTACAGACAATTACTATGAAGGAATTCTTGGTCTGGGTCAAATTTGACCTGAACCAAACTGTGAAGGTTTAAGAAATGAACAGTTTGTAAGGCTTTATTACTTTAATGTTAGCTAACAACAACAAACTAATTTCTAATATATTCCTGCTTTACCAAGCTTTCCTGCTTCTGTTAATGTAAAGCTTTAGGGTGTATTTAGACAGATTTCTGATGTATCATATCCTAGGCATCTCTGGCACTAAATATAAACACCCTCCTTTGTGGCACATTCATCTTGAGCTTTATGTGACTGTACAGGATATTGAAAGGGAAGGGAAAATGCCCTTTTCAGGATAATGTTAGCATTATCTTATCATCAAGAGATCCCCAACGTGATCTGTTAGAACAATGTTTACCTCCTTCCCAAGTAGTGACTTTGATTTAGCTTTGCCTTCACCTCCGTTTTTGCCATCGTGAGCATGTGTAGAGACCCTGCAACAGCAAAATACTGCCTTTGCCAAAGGGCTGCCAAAGGAAATAACAGAGCACAATGTGGTATGATTATATTAACTAAGACAACAATGAGTGATGTGTAGAGCCCGGGGATTTACAGACTCCAAGCATAATCAGATTTCACAACACATCACCTCAACATGAAAACGAAGTGATGAAGAAGCGTGGCCGGGGGTGGGGGTCATAAACAGACATGTATAGTGTTTGTTATATCCACACAGGAGTTGTTAATAGGTATTAAAAGTAAAATAGCGTAATGTTTTCTTCTTGCACTTTGAAATAATCATTTAGTGTAATGTTGAAAACAAAAATAGCCTATCTGATCGTTTCTCCTCTTATCACCTCACTCTTGCGTGCTCTCTTTTAATTTCTCAGGCTCAGACCTCACTCTGAAAAAAGCTCTCTCCATCTTCTGGGAATGCCGCCTTGACAGTAATGGTCCATTTAAGCAGGTAAATGCAATTTCACATAGTTTCAAATAAAGTTATGTCAAGCTGTAATGGTGGGTAATGGGGGTGTGTGCTGAGTCACTGGAATAAGTTACCATTTATTTCCAGGGGTAGAGTCACATGAAGCAGATGATGTCTCATTCGGTAATTCTATGACTCAGTAATTTTAATTGTACAGAACAACAAACCGTAGCAGGACTAAGTGTGAACATTTATTGACATTCAAGACTGTGATTTTTGATGAACCAGTAGTGAATCAACACAGTGGACAACAGCTAAATGTTATAATAATATTCATAGCATTTTCTCAGCAAATTGGTTTTTCTTGCTTTTTTGTGTTGTTTTTTTTTAAGGACCCAATGTGACTATTGTGGCAGTTCCTAAATCATTTTTGTCTTTATTATAATATTTTTCTTTGAATTTAGTGTTGTTGTTTTTTTTTTTTTCGGTGAAAGTCATCTATATTCCTATGTTTAATTGACTGATTATGTAGATGCTCATAAAAGCTCAGAATAAAGTCAAATGTTATTGTATCAAAACAGAAAAAAATGAAGAAAAAGTGACTTTTTCGGAAAAATATATTATTTATTGAACATAAATCAAATGTGTCCATCCAATGCTATTGATCCAAGTCCATGGGCTTTAATGGCCAAACAAAGTTGTAGAAGATGATAGTGTTTCCATGTTCACTACAGAGCCTCTAAACGTCCATGAAAAGATGACAAACTGGTTTTTACACCAGTTACTTAGAGAAATGATAGGGTTGATGGTTTAACAGTTTGTATCAGTATATATTTTTCGTTGATGGTGGATGTTTGGGTTTTTATGGGTTAAAATACAAAAGCCAATGTGTTTTTCCAGAATTGTTGGACCTTGTATGTTAGCTAGGTTGGATTTTTTATTTTATTACAGAACATTTTAGATATGATGTGAAACCAGTAGAATGAACAAGAAGGTGACCACAACAAAACTGGACCAGAATTTCATGATAAGCGCTCCAAACCCTTTTTATGATGGTAAAGTATTCTGACAATCAAAAGTGTTTTTCCTCTAATACACAACTGAGTATGCAATTTTTAAATGGAGCTACGGCTCCAGTGCAGATCAATTTAAAGATTATAATGTTATTTTGCTCCTTTAAATAAAAAATGGCTGCAACTTAAGATATGCAGGATCGAAATGGAGATGCCATGAAGACGAGATATGACAGCTGGAATTTTAATTACATTTTAAAAAGCCCACAGCCATGAAAAAAAAACCTAACCCTACAAGCCATAGCAAATAGTTTGCACACCTTTTTTTTTTTTTTTTTCGCAGCATACAGTTCTGCTTGGTGGCACTCTAAGTTGGAAGTAAACCTGATTTCAACAACTAAAGCCTGGGTAGTTTTTCTTGACAGTTCTTATTTGATTGCACTGTGTCTGATCATCAATCATAAGAGAGCTCAGACTGGACTGACCACAGACCTATTTGTTTCCTGTCAAGATCGGGTGCCAATAGTTGACATTTCAATGATATCTGGCTGTTCTGAGGTGAATCCTGTCTAAGATCTCTGAAAATAAGTGAAATGAAAATACAGTGCCATTAAACCTCACCTACTGGCACTTTCTATTTACGCTAAAGTAGGTTGTGGGTTTCCATATGCCATCATCACTGAACTGTTATTACCTTGCTCTGGGAGTGGTGACTTTATGGTAAAAGCAGTAATTTCATCGAATTAGAGTAATTAGAGAGGGCAATTTCGGGTGTTCATTTGTGACACAGGAAGTCTGCTGTCTGCCTGTTTGTATTCTTTAAGTAACCCCCTTCCTCTCTTACTTCTGGCAGCTCCAACACGGTGAGACTGGATTGAGTGTAGAGATTTGGACATTGCAGTGTCAGCAGCAGCAAGGCAAGTGCAAGACTCTTCAGCACTTCCAACATGGCACAGTTTAGATACAGCACATGCCTACATTTAGGCACAGACACATACTATTTTCAAAGCCCCTCGCCCTCATGTCCTCACAGAGAAAATTCATACACATGTACAATATATAGATGCAGAAGCAGAGACATATTCAATCCCTGCATCGCCATTCCGATTGTAAAAATGCAAATTGTCTCAGGAGGAAAATCAAAATGCAAAAATCAATAGCGGACTCTTTGTTGTGTTTGCATTGCATGCAGCATTAATTTTCACAGAGAGCATCCAGTACTGATGGTAGTGCTTGGCACCAGGAACAATATACTGAATAATGCAATGCAACAATATTGATTTTTTTAAGAAGTGCACACATGAAAGGCGAACACACCTCAGCACTTGGCAATTAAAAGATGTCACGTTTACTTGAAGTAAGATGCATTTGTGTGAATGTTACAGTATTTATACAGAGGATTTTAAGAAAGCAGTCCATGTCATTGTGCTTGCTCTTAAATGTACATTATATAAATACTTATAATTAAAAGAGCTATTGCTAGAGTCAGAAAGGTTGTTATTCTCCTTTTGCCTTCATACTGGTTAGTAAAAGGCTCTCGAAATGTTCCAAAAAGAACCAGTAAAATGGAGTCCTCTAGCTGTACCTCTCTTTATCAGTCACGGAGCACCTGTCCGGACTTGACCTAATTACACTGGAAAGTAGGTCTGAGTTTAACCCTCATTGTTGTCAGACTACCTCAAAGTACACATGTGAAAGTGAGCTTCTCTCTGGACACATACAGTCTGGATACAGTTAAAAGGGATGCACATGTGTTAGTATCCTTCTGCACTTATGTGTGGACTGTGTGGTGGCTTCATTTTCCGTTTTTCTTGGTTTCTGCACACATGGCTGTTCGTCATTGAAATCTGGTTCGGATTTGTGTTACTGTTCGTATGAAACTATGGTTTAGTGTTATATTCAAAGTTGTTGTGGTTATGAAATACATGTAGATAGTGGACTCATAGTTGCATATATACCTTTTTTTATTTTCACTGATTGATGTCAAACCATGATGAGACTAAGTTGATTATTTGTTAGCATTTAAATTCAATGTATTTTACACCAGCTTATAAAATGATTAAAGAATAGACATATTAAACATGTTAGATTTTAGTCCAAATTTGGTTTTACACATTTTACAATTTTGGAAGGTCTTTCAAAGTCAAGTGCGATATGACGATACAGTGCGTGCCAAAATGTTATATTATCATTACATATGTGGTATATATGACAAAATGACAGTTGTTTTGCAAATGATACAATAAACTAATTCAAAATTAAAATACAATACAATGCAATACTTTTATTAGACAACTGTCTTAGACTGAGTGAAAAACAAGACTAAAACTCAACAATAATTTCAGTTTAATCAAGAACAAAATAACATGCAATGTGCAAATGTGTGGAAGTCAGCACCAATAGAGATGAATATTTTCAGGTTTTACTAGTTTTAACATGTCCATCAGTCCCACGCTTACCTTGTCAGCTCAAAAACATAAAATGTTACACAACATCACGTGGGCTCCCATGAGATCGTACTGTAGATATTGTAGTCTCAAATTCATACCAGTACATACATTTTTATCATAACACAAATACCCCCCCAAACCCAAATGATATACGATATGATGGTAGAAAAACATGTATTGTTTCCTGTTTTGCTGAATCAGTTATTTAGCATTTGCAAACAAATCACATTACTCATTGTATAAGCACCTCCAAGGTTTGACATATTTGCAATAACAGTTTCCATGTGGTCATGCTAAATAAATTTTTCATTGACTTTACAGATAATATGGTACATTGGTACATTTATATAGAATTATGTGTATTGAGATATGAAATTCTGGTCCAGTCTTATCGAACAGCCAACAGGTAAACTGTCATGATGCAGAGACTTGGCATATTATACGAGTATTGAGTGGCTTTACTGCAATTAAACAAAAGCTGCTGTCATGGGGAAAACTGATTGGTATAATAATGACCTTCTGTGCAATTATTGATTTCAGATAAGTAAACCAGGAGAATTTGAAATATGAATAGGAATGAGATAAATGTTGCACCCTTTGTTTGTTCACAAGGACAATCACTGAAATGATGCTGAGCTTAGTATGATTCATGTGAATCTGGTTTTCATGGAGCGAGCAGCATTCATCTTGTGTGATGATTGATTTCTAGTGATGGGGGTGCTTGATTTGTATGGAACCCCCTCCTCTTGAGCCTTGGATGGGAGCCCCCTGTAGAGCTGTCTGTCAGACCCTATCTGGCCCGTGCATACAGCACATTGATTGGAGACTTTCGATCCGAAGCATGATGGATGTGAGAAGACACTTCACTGCGGAGGCTTAGGATGGCTTTAGTCGCAGTCTGGATAAGTGACGTGTCTCAGTCCCAGGCCAAGATAGTTCCCCAGATTTACATGTACATTAACACAGCCTAAGCCATTGTAGAGGAGGATTTCTATCAGTATCACTTTAGGGATTAGTGTTTGAACTATAGAACTCTGCAAGGATGGGGGCAAAAAAGACAGCTTAATTGTACACTTAAATCATAGTATTTTGATTTATCAAAATGTCAGACTTTATGGCTTCTAGTTGTTGTCATCACTTTTTCCCCATTTCATTATACTGATCATGCATAGGGGCTGTCCTTTCCAGTGTTAGTCTTACCATTTGGAATTTTTAGTTTTGGAATGTGCACTCTTACAAAATTAGATTTCACTGCATGACTTGATGTGTTTAGATGATCAAAGTCCTACTAATGGCGAATGTAATTGCAGCCAAGAGATCGCAGTCTGATCCTATGACATTGTCTGGTCCTTACCACAAGGACAGCACTCTGATCTGGAAGGACTGTCTACCCCCTTGTGCCACTTTCTTGATGTTTATCACCATTATTTTTTTCAGCAGTGATCATCTTTTATATAAATATCCTGGGATTCAACTAATGTAACCAATTCAAAGCACTGCTCTATATAAGACATGTTTATATGGACTCTGATCTCAGCTGAAGTCTTTAACGTTGTAATTTGAATACTAATGAACATATACAGTATTTTGCCACCGTTGTTAATGTATTCAGAGTGTTATGCACAGCTTGTCATTACCAGCAGCTTCTTAGTGGCTCAAGTGAACTGAAATGGTAGCTGTAACCCTTTTTATTAGGGATTAGTAATCACAGATCACCACAGTGACTGAGAGAGCCTTATAGATAACCTACTGTACTAGAGATAACCCAGTAGTGAGTGTCTGCTTACAGTGATAACCCCCCCACCACCACCACCACCACCACACACACACACATACATACACACGCACACTTCAACGACAGATGCTGAGCTTATATAGGGCTCACAGTCACGAGCAACATAAAAAAAAGGAAGGAAACAATGTGGGTGGAGAGATTCACAAAAATATTTGGAATATCTTAAACATACTGAGAGAGGAAAGGGTGGTTAACATACACTTCCATGAGCATCTTTTCCCCTCGCTCATTCTCTGTCTTTCTGATTACTGTTTTCACAATGTTACAGCTGATTTGGGTATATTATGCCACTTTGTTTTGCACATTAATTTGAGATGAGGAATGCTCCTTTTGATATGTAAATCCAAAGCCTCACCAAAAAATAAGTTTTCCTACAAAAACTGGTAATTATCAGACTATATAGGCCAGGACTTATACATACTAAGATTTAAAAAGGCACGATCAAGAAAGAAATAAAACAGTTGTTTTCATACCTTTAGTTTTCCCTGTTCCTGCTACGGTCTTAAAACCAAGGAGTAGGGAAAGACCCAAGTTCATGCTCAGAGACAAGCTTAATGAATGTTTAATGAATTTAGTAGTAGAAAAACAAAATTTACAGGCAGTAGTCATAAAATAAGGGGAAATACAAATAAAGAAGTTTGCTCAGAAGGCTGGGAAGATAAATTACTATCTGGCTGAAGACAAATTGATAATGAGTGGAATACAGACTGTTGGCTGCTGAGTAAGGAACAGATGAGTGTAGTTGGTGGCCGGGTAGATGACTGGAGACTGCAGGAGACTAGATGTGTGGCCAGAAAGGAGGAAATCTATTGATCTAAACGAAAGTGTGTAATGGGAGCATGAGAAACAAAGGAGAAAGACAGAGGATGAACCCCTTTGGAGACCAGCCAAGGAGCTGGTGACGTTGGTGGAAACCTTGTAGTAGCTGTACAGGAGACCAGGGTACTAGGCCTGGATGAAGACCTGGATTCTGAGCTGGGGGCAGGGGAATACCCTGGTGGATGTCTGGACCAGTGAGACCAATGTAGTGATGTAGAACAGAGCTGTTGGCAGGGACGGCTGACTCACTAACATTAACATCAGCAGTCCCTTTCTCTTAATCTTATATACTAATATACTACTTGTGTTACTTAAACATCAGGACTGCATTAATATTACATATTACACATTACTGCTCTTTTTCTCTATATGAAGTAATTATGCTGTGTTTTGCTCATGCCTGTGTGAGCGTGACCAGCATACCTCATGAACACTTACATTGATCTTTAGAAAAACCTGTAGGGTATATTGACTGAGTGAATGTCTTAAAGTGACTAGAATTTGGTGCCTGTATCAAGACATGCAAAATGTAGTTTCACCTATTTGAAGAACTGGACATCTATTTCTGTTTTGGAGAGTTTGAATTCCCCTCTGGGTTGTGATTCAGTATCATTGTGCATACAGTCATGCAATGATTAGACCATGAAAAGTCATCAGAACCAATTGTTATGCAATCAAGTACTAACTCCTGTGTGTGTCATATGACTAAAACAGACAGAAAAGAAAACATGGAATGTCTAAAAGCACTGTTTTTGTCAGTACAATGACATAGATATTGATGTAAGAACTGAAGGGATTTTCATTATTATTAAGAAAACATGGAAAATGGATAGATATCATCTCTGAAATTAAACTATTATGAGCTATTTTTTGTTGTTATCTTTTATTTTTGTCCAAAACAAATGTACCTTTAGTTGTACCAGGCATTAAAATTAACAGGAAATAGAAGAAGAAAACAAGGGTCTTATATATTTTTTTTCTGAAACTGTATACAGAATCTGCTTTAATAAGTGTTTTGATTCAAGATCATTGTTAATTGAGGACATCAAGGATATGAAGAAATATGCATCACCATGTAGCAACCACAAAGAAGCTGCTGTGGTAGACTCACTTATGTCTAAATGATTTATGAATTAATCATTGTAGTTCAATCTTGCTAAACTATTACCAGGGTCAGTTGGTCTCCAAAAAAATAAAATAAACAGAATTTCCTGAAATTTGGCCCAAACTAAGTGAATACAAGGATGTACTAAAACAGCTTTGCTCGAAAGGTCAATGCCACTTTGACCTCATGCCTGTCCAGTCTCATGAAAACAACATTTCAAGTGTATTTATTCAAATGTGACCCATCCATTCACTTTGACACAAGGACAAAGTGCAATAATTTTGGTGGTCAAGGATCAAAGGTCAAGACTGCTGTCACCTCACAAAACATATCTGATGTAATAATGCAAGGATGCTGGGCACATGTGGCTGGACTTCTTATTTTTAATTTGATTCTTATTTTATTGTGCTCTAAGGGACTATTAGGGGCGATAATATTTTATCTCATCATGCTTTAATTTTCTGTTGAATAATGACAACATTTGGTTCAAAACTATCTTGACAGCATGCACTTAAAATGAAAAATATAGTTGATTTTTTTTTTTCTCACGGTGGCACCAATACAAAGCTATAAACAAGAAATAGACAGTGGTATTTCCCAATGTGAGACGTGAGGCTTATAAATCTTAATAAATGCAGGCTGCTGGAGCTGCCTGCTGCTGGCACAATCAATAATAACCCCTGCTGGCACCAAGTCGGAGAGACCACACCCTGAAAGACATACACACATAAATACACAGCACATAATCTGTAAGCACCTACAAAAATTAAACTACCTACCACACCAGCTACTGCACATACACACAGTTTATGACATGAAATGGAGTAAAGAGAACATATCCAGCTGGATTAATGTGTAGTGCAGTGTGTAATCCTCCTCTCCCTACACTCTAAAGACTTGGGTGTAGATGGGGGAAGGCACAGTGAAGAAAAGATGACAGAGAGGAGGATGATGGTCTTGACTGGAGAACATCATATGTCACGAGTACAAGAGCTGGTAATCTGGTGTCAGCTTTCACTGACAGATTAGGTTCGGTTAGGAAATTTTTCTTCAAGATAATTGTGATTCCAAAGTCTGTTCTCATTTTGAAAGGCATTACATTTTATCTGTTTCATCCAACATTTGAAGTTAATTATTAGGATATACTATGCTTGGAGGAGTTTTTAAAAAAGATAAGGTGTCTGCTAATCTACATTTTTACCCCTATTTTTTTATTTTTTTTTTAAATTCCTTGATGTAGTCTCAGTTGGTAATAAATTATAATTAGCACAACAGGTTAATGCCACCACTACTCCTTCCTCTCGCACTTACTCAATTTTAAGTGCGTTAAATTAGAATTAATTACTGTTACTCACAGTTAAACTTTCCGACTCTACTGTTTAATTGTGTCTCCATTTAATTAACCTGATTTATCTCCGTTTTTAAATCACACTTGTGCCTTAAATATAAGAATAACATTGTTTCAAACCTTTATCCACATGTATGTCTTTGTCTTCATGTGAAAGAAGAGTGAATAAGAGCACTTAACGCACAGATGTTGTTTCTTATTGTGACTCTTGGCCATGGCTGCTGTAAGCTGATGAATAAATGAACAATTTAGCGAATCTCGCTTGTTTAAGTAGATGGCAGATGAATAAATATTTAAACGAGCGAATCCCTCTTCAGTGGGTTAGCATTAGTACGATGTAGAGTAATATAACCTTTACTAGTAGGAATCTAAAGTTAAATTCACATAAATGAAGATCGCTTACATGTTTGTGAACAATGATGCTCTATTTAATTACAGGATGCTGCCAAATCATCACCTGTATCTTTTCCTTTTTTTTTTTTTCAGCAAAAATGATTGAACTGAAACAAATCACAACTGATTACCAGTCAAGCAAAGGTTCTTTATGATTGTGAGCCGTATCATTATCTGGTCTGCATTCTCTTCACCCTGTCTGTTTGTGCTATTGTTAACATTCATCATGTCAGTTTCAGAAATGCAGGTGTTTTATCTGAGCACATTTTTGATAGGCATATTAAAAAAAAAAAAAAAAAAACTTGCTTGATTCAGCTGCATGATAATGTCAGAACCTTGTTTAAATTTGTGTTGTCACTCTCTTGATGTCAGTCTGGAAAAAGGTTTTCTGGGTCAGGTGAATCTGTCTCTGCCTCAGTGTGAGCTGTCTAGTGTAAATTAATATCTGTTAGTGTGAGGGGTGGATAATCTGGCTAAAAAAGGGTAGAATTGTGTAAAACATGCACTGATTGCAGTCGAACTGGAATGAGGATTTCCCTGGATTTCTGGAGGACTTTGGCTTTGTGATGCTTGTGTTTTGTTATTATTTTACTAAAAACGGTGTATTTTTGCATCATTTGGACTTGTTGTGTGGTCAGTTTGGTCCACCAGCTCCTCATAATTGTCTTTGTAGTATTAGTATGTACTGTTTTCTTCCTATACACACACAAGTCAAAATTACCAGTCAGAAAGGTCCTTTATGAGGTTCCACAGGGTTCTTTGTTGGGGCATCTTCTGTTTATAATTTACCTCTTTCATTCCTGACTGCTTTTCCTATCAGTTCCATCACTGTTTGTCTCCAAGTTGTACATCTTCAGGATCATGGATCAACTACTGCCATAATATTCCAGCAGGTATCCCAAAGAAACTCATCTATTGACTTCAGTCGATCCATACCTTTGTGCGACAGCTCATTAGACAGTCAGATTCTACTGAACATGTCACATTCCTACTGATCTAGTGACACTGGCTTCCTGTGTGACATCAGATTAATATTAAATTCTTGCTATTAACATTTAAAGCTCTCCATAACCCTGCACTCACCTATCTCTCAGACCTTTCTTCAGATCTCATGCCCTATAAGGTCCTCATGGGTCTTCCTACTAGCTCTACCAACCATCAAACTTAACACAGTGGGGACCAGAACGTTCACCTACATGGTGCCCAAAATCTGGACCCCACTTCATATTTGTTCATTAGATTAAACCAATTTCTTTAAAATATCCCTCTCAGTTTTATACAAAAGAACTCTACAACGACCCAAACATTTTACGAGTTATTTTTTATAACACTAATTTTAATTCTGTGCTTCTGTTTGAGTATTCATTGTTTTATCACTAGTTTGTGAGGTCACTTAAAGTACCTTTTTAAATGTCAACAAAGGTGATATGAAGTAAAATGTATTGTTAATAATCCAGAATGCCTGTTCTGTAGAGTGGTTTGAATACAGGAGTTTGAAGTTTTGTAGGCTATGTATCGTTTCCTGTCATGTATGTTGTGACAAACATAGAAGAGTGAAATATCAGTTAATTTATAGAAGGAAAAAAAGATGAGTGACCAAAGCTCACTGACCTAATTTTAACTACCTGCTGACTCTCATAGATATTTTGTTAATGTAGCTGTTTGTGTCAGAAGTGTATTCCTTACTCAGCCTAGTACAGCGTTAACTTTACTATAGTGTAAATAGTGGAAGTATTGATTATTTCCATGGCTGTCATGAGTAAACACCAAAAGCTTTTGCAATATTTCTGTGGCATATTTAATTTGACATTCTTATTTTTTAGCTGGGATATTTTTTATACTTTCATTTACATAACAAATACATCAGATAAAAAGTAAAAACCATTCAATGTAAACACTGTTGTGAGTG
>JAPSES010051032.1:0-11788 GCA_029822895.1 Maxillicosta whitleyi
GCCAGAGGTCTGTCTGACAGACACAGTATGAACGGATATACATGAGTGTGTGTGTGTGTGTGTGTGTGTGTGTGTGTGTGTGTGTGTGCCAGTTTGTGTTCAAGGGAGTGAGGCTTGCATGCGATTATGTAAAGAAAAAAGAAGAAAGAAAAAAAGAAAGTTGAAAATTCCATAATAAACACATTTAAGTGGTTGTTTTAACTCTTGTAAATGTGTAAATGAAACTAACATAATAACATCATATATAGAGCTTTAAGGCAAGCAAAGCAGGGATGTAGAAATCTATGATATATTCATAATAGAAAATGACAGAGACAGCTTTGGATGGAGGGATGGGAAGGAGGAGGGTGAGAAGGAAGGATCGGCAGAGGTGTGGAGGACTGAAGCTTCTTCCTGCAGAGTGGAGACTAGGACAGGAGGAAGCAGAAGGAGCGTCTGCCGTCTCCAACTGTTCCATCCCAACAAGACGGGACACAGTTTCTTTTTTTACTGATGCAAAGCAGGAACCGCCGAAAGTGACATAAATCATGTAGTGATGCCTTTATTAAACATACAATATTTCCTCTCGCTAACTCTGCCAAATGCAGCGCCTTGTGTAAAGACATAAACAGTACATACACAGATACATATATGAGTCTGTAAGTTTTACATAAAGAGATGAGGAAATCCTAGAAAACAGGCACCACTTTACACTTGCCTGCTTTTAAGTCACTCCTACTGTGTCCATAAGTGGTGATTACAGGCTAATGGCACTTAATTTGCCCTCTTCAGAAATCACTTGCTTTAAAGCTGATTTAATATATATCAATATGACAACATACAGCGCATGTGAAGGGACTCTCTTACAAAACACCACAAAATTCTCATATTTAGTTTAGTTTTACAGCCTGTTTTGTCTCCCTTGTGCTTCATCCTTTATAAATTATGTTTTGCAACTTTGAGAATCGAAGAATTTTAACAAGCTGCTAAACTCCATCAAGTTTTAACACCTTCACGATTACTTCACTCAGAAACATTTTTAAAGATTTATACACAAAACCATATCTCACCTGTAAAAGGTCGTCATTCAATCAAAACTTTTAACATGTGCTTTAAAGAATAGTTATTGTTTTATTTTTAAAAATGTATCAAAATAAATGAAACCAATTTTCTCAAATGCCTTTGGCTTTTTGTGAACATTGCAATATCACAAGGTGTTTTGTCAGGAAATGTTCCTTATGGGGACATTTCTGCTTCTTCCTGCTTTTATCATTGACATTGAGTGTTTGCTGTACTCAAATTAATTTTTGTCTATTGTATATCAAACCAAAAACCATTTAGATGAGCACCTGGTTTTACATTATAAATTATGCTCATATTTCTGTGGAAACTGTATTTTCATGTGTAGTTCACAGTCTCACACAACAGAAAAAACAAACCAACATGGAACAACATGAAATTCCATCAATCGACAACAAGGAACGATGATGTACAGTACATTACATATATAATAATAATGACAGCTGATCATTTTGTGATACTTTATTTTTGGAATCAGCCTACCCTATCCCATTTTCATTCATTTTTAATGTAATTCAGATAGTAAACACAGATCCTATGTTCATCTCTTCTTACATCTTCAATCATGATTGTTCTCATGACAAACATGATTGGCAAGTCGTCATTTAAGAAAACCGCATCGAGTTGAATATTTATGGTATTTTATTCGGTTATTATTATTATTTTTCACTAACTCACTTCACTGACCAGTACTGGAATTACTCAGTGCAAATCTCTTAATTAGGATGCTTCAACATTTCCCATCTGGCAGTGCTGTCTGTCACTCCTGTGTGGGTGACCCCACATTTTCATCACCATCACTTCTAGTATTTTCTACAGCCATGAAAGGAAGAAAAGAAGCAGCCATTCCAGCCTTCAGAGACAACTGGTGTGGAGACAGATGACCATAAACTTTGCAAATAATTAGAAAATTAATTTAATTAATTTCAAACACATCAGAATCCTTCAGTGGACACAAATATTTATGAAGGCTGACGGCATCCCACACAATTAACAAATGCAAATTATACATTAAGAAACCTCTTTCGTTCCAAGATATGAGATCTGTGTAGAGGATTTCCATTAATGTCAGGAGTTTTTGGGACTCGTACGGGCCATTGGGAGCATTTGTGCTCACATCATTCTCAGATATTGCAGCAAATATGGTCATATCGCCCTCACACTGGTTGAATGCCACCACAGAGTGTCCAATAATATTTCAGCCACATCTCCTGCCTTTTGTCAGATGAAAATGGAGGAAAACCTCCTTTGCTGAATGAAAGAGAGAGACTGAGTGATGGTCAAGAAAATAATAGACTGAATGGACAGATGAAGCAGCTTTGGCGAAAAAGGCAGTGAAATAGAAACATGAGCCATTATTTTTAGACTGTTTCATTAGCAGTTATATTTAAAATCACACTTGAAAATGCAAAGTTTATGGAATTCAACAGAGAAATGTAACTCTCGCCCAGAGTTGTTTCTCAGACAGAACTGCGGAACACTAACTAATAAAACAGCAATGCAGTGAGTGAGAAGAGCACAATGAAGTGGAGTCACAGTGTTTTATATTGTTCTTCCGGCACATGCGTTACAATATTGTGAAAAAATACAAACTTCAAGACCAGAAATGCCCCCAAACGTAGAAAAACTAGAAGAAAATGGAGAACACAGGCAGAGGGTTACTTCAGATTATTAAAAGGATGATTAATGTATGTCTGAATATTGTTGTATTAAGGAGCTGGTCTCACTAAATACACTTTTAGATACATTAGATTGCAGATTTAAATATGTTTTTTGACGTGTGCTGATTATGTTAGTATTTATTGTCTTTATTATTATTATTATTATTATACTGTGATGTGTTTGATTTTTGGTGTATCAGTAGAGGATGTATACATGTACACACACACACACACACACACACACAATACTTAAATATAGGCCTATATTTGACAACATTGTGGGATTCATTCAATCACTGGCTGTGCTCTGTGGCAAATGCCATGCAGTCATATAGTTCAGACTGTATAATAATGCATTACACACCGTCTGTGGCTGCCTGTTTGTTTTTCTGGCACACAGACCCAAATGCTGCTTGAATAGACAGTTGTCTCTTCATGATTATTAGACTTCAGTCCAGTTCAGATTAAACTCCCTTTACCATATAAATGATAGTTGTAAATGGCGTATGTGCAGTAGATCCACCTCCCCTCCTCCAATACAAAAGTTAGGAGGATGCAAAAATGTACCCACAAGCACCACAGGACTAAACATCAAACCTCAAAAAGAATGCCAAATGCATAGCGAAATGGTTAGCCAATGTCATGCTGGGGGTGCAGCTTAGTACATAACGCATCAGACTACGTCATGGAAGACCTGAGATCAATTCCTGGCTAGAACAGTCATTTTTTTTTATGCAGATTTTCAAATGGGGGGGCGCGGTGCCGTTGTGTATGGACATATGCCTACCACCTTGTCTGTCCATGTTGACTGTTGGCCTGTCTAAATCAGGATAATGTTCAAAACTAAACAAGTCCTTCTTGGCTCAATATAATAAAATAAGATAAGACTCTGAGATTTACTTAGAATTCTCAGACTATACTGTAAGTAGTATTGTCAAGTACCTATAATAAATAAAATACTGAATAGATGTCATAGATTTAGTAACAAAAAAACATTTTTAAAAATCTTTTTTTTTTTTTTTTTTTTTTTTTTTTTATTTGCTTTTCAGGTCATACTTCGAAATATATACATCAGTATTTCAGCTTTTTACCTGCACGTCCTGGTACTAAGGCACCTTCAGCCAGTCATTTTGTCTCATATTGCACCTTGTAGAGCTGTTTTGTGGCCAATTGATATCATTTCAACTCTCCTATCTATTGCGCCGAGTTGATATTTGTGAAAGATGCCTTTGTACTTTATGGCTGCACTCTGACTCTCTCTCTCTTTCCATGTAATAGCATTTTTTTTATATATCACTGTATTGCTGATCTCTTGCTCTTGTCAGGGGTTAAAAACTGATTTTCTGCAGCCAGTACAACAGAGTTACCTAGTCTGTCCTAATGTCCTAATGCAATATAATCAGTTTTATTACAAAAAGATAATATTAATCTATATCTATATTAATCTATCTACATGTACAGTCCTGTGCATGCCTTATGTACTGCATTAACTGGACGACTTTTACTGACTTGGCATAATACTTTTTTTTAACTTTTTTTTTTTTTTTTTGAACATTTTATTTAAGAGTTTTCCATAATACAACAAAAACAAGCCAAACACCAGACATGAGAGAAAAAATAGATAAATAAAAGGACATGGTGACATAACAGACAAAAAAAAACTTCTTTCTTCTAACTTTTTTTTGGAGTTCGGAGACGCAAACGTGAACTGCAGGAGGCAGTATTGTAATGCAAGGCACCCACTGCTACCGCCACATAAAGAAAAAAAAAACACTGCAAATTAAAATAGAGTAAACAGTAAATCTTTTGTGGTACTATTACGTTTTTTCATTTCAACAACAACTGAAACAGTCTGTCAAAATAGCGCTGCTGCATCAGCCTTTAGTTCTCATTATAGCTCAGTTTACAGAGTAAAACAGCTATAGTGCAACAATGAATCCTCTGCCATTGGAATGGTTTTCCATACAAATTGTGTTGTTAATTGTACTAAAGATCACTTCTGACTTCTCCAGACAAGATCAAACGTATAAAAACTGTTTGTAACTTTGCTTTGATAGACCACCATTATGTCCCCAATTTACCAGTGTAGAAGGTACATTCTGAGTTCAGCATCAAATTTCATTCTTCTACTCCTTGAAAATTATCTCCACCAGGGAAAAGGAAGGAAATACTAACTCTTGTTTTGTTTCTGTTGTTTTCCCCCTTTATTTCCCCTTAACTGTGAACATTGTTTCTCACCAGCAGCAGGTGGTGGTTGTGATAATGGTGGCTCTGTGAAACGCCTCTGTTATTGTTTACAGATCACTACCCGGTCTGTTTCTACCAGGACTACTTTGTATTTACAGCATGTCCGACTGAGACACGCAGCATAACACTGTAGTGACTCACTACTCCCTCTAGTGGTATAGCATGGCATTACAGCAGACCTGAACGCCTTCATGAATACTAGTAAAACACTGATTTCTGTTATGTATTCAGATCAGTGGTGTAATGTGAGGACATGTTCTTCCTACACACTTTAATGACTATTTGGATTTAAAGTTACATTTGTATATTGATCTATTGGTCACATTGGAAATGTGATAAACAATATGAATAATCATCATATGCACTGTATTATGGGATTGCTAGTTTACAACATCAGATCCAGGTAATTAAATCGTTAAAATCAACAGGAAAACATGACATGAGAACAGTGTTGTATCTGTTTCAGCCATCTTTTTAAAAAACCTTACAATTGTGTTCTGTTTTTTTACTCTGTTTGTAGCAGGCCCAAAATTGAGTTTTGGGGATACAATGGTTTTACCCCAAATTCTGCCACCACCAGATATCTTTCATGTGAATGTGATAGACTAGGACACATTTGGTTGGATTCTTTACCCCTTGATACCTAACATAGGGGACCACTATTGGACGAACCCTATCGATTTCAGCTTCTCTATGAGTATAATAAGTCATCCAAATGGGGGCACTTTAGTTGAAAATCTGTTTTTTGGACATAAAGCAATTATAGGCTTATTGAGAGGAAATTTGTTTTTTATTGATTTTTACAAATGTGCATTTTCTTCCTACAATCCAGAGTTCATATGGTGTCATTTTCATTTACTAGGTGGAGTTTTGTAGGGAAATATTGGTTCTCTGACCATTATTCTATCACTATCAGGTCGATGTAGCTCAAATTGACTTCATATTGATTGTCTAACAATTATCGTGGATAGATTTATATATAAGAGAGGATTGAGAGAAATTCGATATATATCTTTGCTGTCAGCCCCTGACGGCGAAAGCCTGGTTGTCCAAATGAAGTTTCATACTTTGCAATGCAACAGTTACCATTTACTGAGACACGCATGAACAAACAGAATAGAATAGAATCAAATAGAATAGATTTTTTTTGTCATTACATGTCATATATGTATAAAATCAAATTGCATTGTCTCTTGTATGAAAACGTCAGTATAAACATTTTAGCATATTAAAAACCGATGTGCATTGTTATGCAAATATTGCAGACGCATAGATAAAAAATAAATAAATCTAAAAGTTTGGTAAAATACTATTGTGATGTGAGGGCAGGAAGGATGGAGGGGGTGAAAATAATATTTTTCCTCTAATCTGCTGTATTCCCCTCACTACACCACCATGGATCCTCAATTCATTCAGTGAAGAAGAAGCCTGAACATGGAGGCATTTAAAAATAACCTTCAGGGAGGAATAATTTATGATACTTGAGTATGTTGTGTTTTCTAAGATGATGAAAATGATGCCATCACAGTGGTTTGGTCATGGGTTAAATATAAAGGTCTGCTGCACTGAAAGGAGTAAGTTTCCTGCTATTAAGATTTCACTACATTTTTTTTCTTCCTTATTAAAATGTAAGTAAATTAAAGTCCATTTTGAAGATCTAAGAGTGGAATTATTACAAATAGCTCATTTAATTCTACTGCATCGCTAGCATATGTCCTGTACATGAATAATTCCAGTATTGACTGCGTACTTGCCTGTTTTCCCTGTAGAATGTTTGTATAATTGAAGACACTGTAGCACAGTTAGGCTGCCCTCAGCAACCGCCTCTACCATTTTAAGGCCATGATTTTTTTTTTTTTTTTCACACAGTCCACAACTGGGCTCATATTTCATTTGCGACAGCTCTTAGTCTGTGCAGTCTTTTGAATTTTTTTTTTTTTCTAATCGGCTGTATTCATCTCACTACACCAACACAGATCCTCAAGCTGCTGTTGCCCCTTTCCCTTCCAGATTCCTCCATGTTCATTGAATGTAAGCATTATAAATGATATAAATATAATCAATACAGCCTGTCAGATGACTTGGTTGATGTGAGAAACTGACTGAAATTGAAAGTTTTACCTGTAGAACAAATTATCTGAAACCAAATCTTCATGACTGTAACCATGATCATATTCCTCACAGATTTTGACAATTAAAGAAACACACTGGATATGATCTTGTATCCAACTGAAGGATTATGGCATGTTTTACAGAGTACTACAATTCAACTTAGAAGCAAAATTAATGCCTTTGATGAGTAAGATATATTTAGTTGGTAACTGTGTTAATAACAGACAATTGTACTGTCTCATTTGTGTAGAAGTGCTAAAATATTTGCAGTCTGTTGGAAACTGAGAAAATAAAATCTGCTGTGAAGTGCTCAGTGGTTCAGAGGTCATGCATGTTGGTTTGAAAATATTTATCATCATTGTCGCCAAATCACAACAGCCACTGAGCAAAACTAATTTATTCTGCTAGAGACCTAAAGTGGTTCTAAAAACAAAACAAAAAAAAAACAGCCATAACGACCCAAATTCAACAGAATTCTAATAGTGCCTTGTTTTGGCTGTTTCATTAAATCATCAACTCATAACTGGTAAATTTTTGTTGTATACAATGTTATGGTTACATTTTAATTAAGTCCTCCAAAATGAGTTTTTGAAGGCATGAACATGAGTTTCTGACTACACGTACAGAAGTGAGAGCAGATTTTGCTCATTAGCATTTTGTTTGCTGACAGTGTTTTGAAATGAGAGAAATTCATCCATTAGGTAATGCCTGGCTGTTTGCTTTTTTTAGTGCTGAGGGTTTAAGTTTGTCTGGAAATGAGTTGCAATCCACCAAAACAGATGAACCATCATTTATGTTCCTCAGGAGTCCTCTGTGGCATCTACAGACTCTGATTTTTAGACTATTTTTAAATATATTATTCCTTCTATTGAACCCTTTACTTTTGTTTACTAGAGGAGATGTGTTGTAATTATCTCTACCACTGTAATGATAGGAGAAACAAAAAATGGAATTCTGTGTGAAAGAAAGAAAGAAAGAAAGAAAGAATTCACAGCACAATTTGTAAAGTAAATAGATATTTCACATGCACTTAACTCTGTACTCAGACTGAAGTTTGTACATCCGACAGAATGATCTCTTCTTTTCTTCTGTGCTTGTGATTGAAGATTAAGATGTTTACTGAGCCAGCAGAGCGACAGAAATCACATCTCTGCCACAACACAGGCTTTAGTGAGAGCAATGGGTCACCAAACAAGCTCTTTTTTCCTCTTTGTCTGTGTATGCCTACACCTGTTTGGTACCTCTCTGTTGTGATGGATGGTAGACCATGGGTTCAGATAGCTCATATAACCTCTCCACTCAGTCACAGATTCAGGCCATCACATCGAACAACACCTCCTCCCACCTCCTCTTCCTCCTCCACTCTGCCATCACGGCTGTTAGAAAACCCTCAGAAACTCAGCAGGTGCTGCATTTGTTGCATTTTCTCTAAACACTGCAGCAGTTACAGAGATTGCTCTTGCGGTTCGAATGCTGTCTTGTAAAGTTGTTAAACTGGCTACTGGGGCACAGACACTGGATTCTGAGATTGTTGGAGTCAGTTCACTGCCAAGTAGGAAACTGAAGGTTGTCGAGGCTTAATTTCAGAGTCTCTTTCTGAAAAATGACTTATTGAGCTCCGCCAGATCCACAAAAGTGCCATTTTATGTAAAGTGTTTTAGCTATGGTGCTTTTGTCCTTGCTTTTTTCACTAATATAAAATGAGTAGAGGTGCAAACGGCACTATTACTGTCGACGAATCTATCAAAATGGTAAAGGAAATATTGTAGTCTAATGAAAATGCGATGAGAGGTTGGACACAGCTTATTACCAGACCATGATCAATCAAATCTGTCCAAGCCACGCTCGTAGCGATGTGATGAAGCCAAATAGCTGAATATATGACAGATAAATAACAAGATGTTCTTTTTTTCCCCCTGCTTTTTCACTTTCATTGTAGCTTTTGTAAACAGTGGCATTAAATAGTACCAGGGGAAAATGAGAATTTGAGAAGTTGATACCACCTAATGAAGTGGCTTCATTTTATTTGTATTCAGATAAAAGTATTTTCATGCTTCTTGAGAAATTCCACTGCTTACATGCATCTTTTTGTTGTTTTAGAGTCAGACATTGTTTTTGCAGTGTAGCACTAACTCTAGGATATCTTATCAGTTCACTTTTATTCCCCTACTGGTAGATTTTTTTGTTTGATACGAGCACATTTTTGTAGACTCTACAATATTGTGCTTGTTTGTAAAAGGGGGGAAAAAAAGGATTATTTGCAGTCTGATGGCTTGGGTGTGTAGCTGTGGCTGTGATGTGGTGGTATTATTAGGTTTCTGGGTAATAGGAACACAGATAAGCAAAAGTACTTGAAGGGGTGGTTAATAAAAAAAGAACTCCCACAGCAGATGTCTGCTTTAGTGTGCAGACCTGTGTGGAGGGAAAGCAGGATGGGACTGAGGGTGGGAATGCTAAGCTGACTGTCACTGTATGATTAAGGGTAAGAAATATAGTGCCGCGCTGGTAGCACAGCATGCTGGGATAGCTGAACGGTGGAGGGTGGTGGTTAAGACGCTTAAGGTGGTCTGGCTTGGGCAGGATCCAAAAGTCTCGGCTCTGCACCATACTCCTTTACCTGCATGTTTCTGAGCTTTATTGTGGGTTACATAAAGAGCCTTAATAATCTTCTTTAATGTTTTTGGTAAGCTGCTGTGAATGACTGGTCTGCTTATGTCCCACTCACAGATTTGCATGAAATAAAAAAGATGTGTGTAAACACATTCAGGAAGGGGGTGCTACAGTATATGATTTTTTTTTTTTTTTGGGGGGGACGACTAGAGATGTGGAGCAGTCCTTTATTCTCACTAAGTCAGGCTGACTCCAAACAGAGCTGCCCTGTTTTCTACAGATGGCTGCTGTCTTCTGAAGTCGGCTTTGTGTGTAACTACAGATGACACTGATGGGTCAAAGTGGAGAAATCTGACTAGGTGCTCTGAGCCCATTTTCACTGCCTTGTCACACTGCTGACAAGGTGAATTTACATAATTACAGGCTTCATCTCTGTATTTTCATATGAATATTCAGATCAAAAATGTTAGAACATATATTAAAGTACTGCATGTAATATACATAACAGCCAGATGTCTAAGACACCAGAAAAATAAAATAAAAAAAACATATAACATATAAAACATCAAAGTGCTAATTATGCATGCTTAAGATCCATTATGCACATACACGGGGCGATATGAACATGTGTTGCATCCACGGTGTTACTGATAAGGAGACAAAGCACTTGGTGAGGGCTTTTACCCCTGATAGAGGCTGACAGTGCCATAAGTGAGTGTTCTATTATTAGCACAGGTCACCCCAATGGAACCGAGCCCCACAGCCTGGCAGCGCCTCGCTCTGTGCGCTCAACTTCAAAGAATCACTAGAATAAGGTTAAAAAATTCAGCCACTGCTTTAAAATCAGTTTGAAATCCCCGGTGAGAAGCAGACCAGTGTGGCTGTGACAGTGCGGTGGCAGCACTAACATCCTCTGAGCGACGTGCAACTGTTTCCAAAAGCTGCAGCCTGGGTTGAAACCAGGCCACCTCCGAGCCATGTGCCTCGTCGTCGGCATTTACCGTCTCTCTTTTACCCTTTCCAGTGCCAAAAAAGCCCAAGACCTTTCCTTTGACATTTGATACCCTGGTACTATCTAATTGGTTGAAGAGGGAGAATGTGGTCCAGCCTCTGGGACCAAAAAGAACTTATTGGTTGAAATGAAGTCATGATCCTCTACGTCTGCTGCATTCTGTTTGGGTTTTTTTAGATGATGTCAGGTGAACTCAAAATTGCAACAGCGCCTCAACAGGACAAAACAACAGAATTAGCTACATGCTAATACAGACATGAGAGTTCTTGAAATTTGTTTGGAATAATTGAAGTGATTCAAAGTTAAGAAATAGATTTTTTAATGTAATTTCCAAACTGCTTTGGATACTCCAGAGATTTTGCTTTGCACTAGAAAAAAGTTTGGGAAATCTGTCTCCCAAGAAACAGAATTTCCACAAAAAAAGAAGAAAAAAAAAAAAAAAAAAGATATCAAAATCAGTGCAGCATGAGCTAAAGTTTTAGTCAGAGGGTCAGAACTAAAGTCAAGATGGTTATTTTCTTAGACTTTACAGAGCTCCTTTAGAGACTTTAATATGGAAGTAAATCTGTGCCAGCAAATAAACAGTTGTATTTCGCGTGTGTGTGTGTGTGTGTGTGTGTGTGTGTAGAGCCTTGACCTTGACCACAGGTGAGTTGCTGTAGAGCTGAACTCCACTGATAAAACTTCATTAACGGGATTATTCAGGACTTAAAGGAGGTGAAATTTCTGTAACTTTTTTGTAATATCTGACTCATCCTATAAGAATTCTGTTGAGTTTTCAGTTTGCTAGCCTTCACTTTCTAATGAGGTTAGCGTCCGTGCTAATGCTAGCATGCTAAATTAGCTGCTTTGCTATCCTCTGAATGTGCTGCTGATTAATGTCATTCATTGTGTGTTATCAGGAGAGTTTGGCAGGTACACAGTGTTCACACAGCTCACCACTGTTTTCTGTTTGTACCACAGGTATGGAGATAGTTTGTGTTGTTGAGATTAGTGTATTGAGAAATGTTTATCAATTAATGTAATATGTGTATCTGTATGTGTCTGTATATTGTGAAATGACTTAAGTTACTAACGGGGGGTGGGG
>JAPSES010051043.1:0-11788 GCA_029822895.1 Maxillicosta whitleyi
CACTTGGCGGAGGTCTGTGCTCTCTGAGTGCTTTTCTAGTTACGTCTGCCACCAAAGACTGAATCTACGTGACCGTCTATAATGTAGTTTTGTTCTGTCATCATGTGGATTCATGTTTCACTATTCAGTGCCTACTTCTGCTTCTGACTTACGTAAATCGGTCACAGAGAAAACTGTCTGACTAATCAGTGTCTGCAGTGTCGAGACGTCACGCTTTGGTGTCGGTCCCAACATTTTGGAACCTCAACTGAGGCGGTACTAAAAAACTAGTATTGGGTCCCAGATTCCAGGTCCTTTTTCATAAATGGAAACGAAAGTGCCTAGTCGAATAGAGCCGGTACCATGGAGTGGAAACGTAGCATTAGAGGCCAACCAAGTAATTAGACAACTGATTAATAACGTATCATAGATGAATCAACATCGGTCAATATGTCTTCCAACTTTTGTTGCTGTGCAGAGACTCTGTCGTTCTGTTCTTGTGCGTCTGTGCTAGAGAAAAAAAACATGTTTGTGCTAGAGAAAAAAAACATGTAAACCATGTTCAATTTCACTTTCACAATCATGGACTGTTGCTCCCTGGTTACAGTTTGGTTCTAAATAACAAACAACTTCCAAAAAAATATGCTTTTCAGCTCATGGACATTGATTCTATTCCAGAAGATCATCAGGTTTCCTTATGTTTAACTGTGCACGGCTAAAAAAGCTAAGCTGTTCCGGACAACAGTGGCACCATCTGGTACTGGAACCACAGATTGGTTCCCTCCCCAGCAGGTAACAGCTCTGCTTATGTCCGCACAATGAAGACGACAGAACAGCAAATGAATACTCCCTCATTAGCGCGATGCTTACATGCTGTCAGTAAACAAGAACCTGCAAGCCACTCCAACGACTAATTAGCAATTAATGGATAAAATGGAACAATAATTAAACTTCATACTAACATCTGGGTGTTACAGCAGTTTGGGAAGAAAAATGTTTTGTCAGTGTCACAGTGGGAATAAAATATATGAGAAGTGGGGGGTCGCCTTAAGACAACAGTATTAGTGTCTGAGTATACAGACTCACAGTGTGTGTGTGTGTGTGTGTGTGTGTGTGTCGCTGGTGGATACAGCGTCATGCAGCTGTTGGTCTGTCGCTCTGAGGCAAAATGGGATTCTAGGAGTTCTTATCGCATTTTCTTCTGATGTCAAGTGGGTCGAACCAGTAAAATAACTGCATAATAACCTAGAAATAATGACAACTTCTTCTGTTTGTTTAAGTGCAACAAAAAAAACATAGAACTGTGGAAATATTTAGATTCATAATCTATGCTTTGAGAAAAAAAAAGATGTGAATAACATGAAATAAATGAAAGTTTGTAAGAAATATAAGTGAAATTTTAACAAAATCAGGATTTTCCTCGAAGCACTTTCTAGCCAAGGCACCCACCTTAGCAAAGTTGCCTCATCGCCTTGCCACCATTCCAGAAAAAAAAAAAAAAAAAAAGAAGTGTGTACTACGCTGTCAGTACACTATCCATCCGCTATCCGTGCATTGTCGTGTTTGAGCGTGAGGTTGTTCATATTTCTTTGTTTTATTAACATTTTATCGTTAAAAAACAGTTTGTAGATATAAGTATTTTTAGTGGAATATTGCTGGGGGTTTTCACATTAAACCAAGAACAATATGTGTAGTTTATTATGCTGTTATTTCACTTGAGATCATATTGGTCTGAACTATAATGACTTAAACACCCTTGATTATTGTAAATATTGCACTTAAATACTGTACAAATTCATCACTCCGGGCCAGATTGAGACCTGTAACGGGCCACGTTTTGGTCCCTGGGCCTCATGTTTGACACCCCTGCCTTATCTAAAGAGACTTAAACTTTCCACCACATATCTAAGTGCTCTTTTCTTTTCTGTCAACTTCACTAGAGCGCAGATACCGCCTCCATCTCTACTGAGGTCATGCAGCCAGGTGGGTTAACAAAGATTTCCTGTAGCAACTTGGCTCAGAAAACAAGCAAATGAAAGTACCCATGAGCCCCTGGGAGAAGGCTTGTGTTCTGTGCAGGATGTAATCACAGCTGGTTGTGACTATTTGACGAACAAAGTTTCATCTGTTTGAGCATCAATCTGTTTACTGGAGGGTTCAAAAATGTCTTGAAAGTCTCAGCGAGTCGTCTGTAATCTGTGTTACATAAAGATGCGGTTGCAGAGATCTCAGCGGTGTGTGGGACTGTAATGGGCTTGCACATCTCCAGTAAACTAACGGACTCCCAGCTGAGAAGAACAGATTAAAGACATGTTCTCCTCAGAAATAGGCCCCGTGATAACTAACCAAAAAAATTATTCCACTAGATGGGTTCATTAAGTGTTGTCATTTCCTTGCCTCATTGCAGCCTGTAACAACAGTGAAGATTCCCCTGATAATAACTGCACTGCAGGTAAGTTTATTTATACCGCACATTTTATGTACACGGCAATTCAAAGTGCTTTACATAAAACATAAACGCGTCACAAGAACGGAATGAAAAGAGAAAGTTAAACTGTAACATATAAAAACATTTTAAAAAATTAAACTTAAATTAAAGTAGACAATAAAATCATCAGTGATGTAATGTGATTTTAAAGTTAATTTAAAAGTCATTATTTAAGAGTTGAACAGAAAGCTGCAGTAAACACTAACAAAACTAACAGCTCTTTCTGGATTCTGTGTGAATGCCAACACACACACACACACACACACACACACACACACACACACACACAGGCCACTTGTTTTTTATAATATAGATAAAGGTGATTCAGTGAATAATAAAACCATAAGAACAGTTTTTTAGCATTAATTAAAGCAAGAGTGGCCTGACAAAAAACATGACTGACAATTTTACAGTTTAAAGCCTTAAATCCCTGGTCCTTGAGAGCCACTATCCTGCATGTTTTAGATACATCTTTGTTCCAACTCATCTGATTCAAAAGATACGGCTCTGCAGAAGCCTGATAACAGCTGTCAGGTGTGCTGGAAGAGGGAAATATCTAAAACATGCAGGATAGTGGCTTTAGAGGACTGAGGTTGAGGACCAGGGGTTTATGTCAGTCTAATAGTGTTCTGTAATTTACTCCACAGTGGCTAAAATCTCATTTATCTATGTTGGTTTATAAAAAAAAAACAAAAAAAAACAAGAGTAAACACAAGAGTGTGTATGAAGTGTTTACAGCACAGTGACACAAAGGAATAATAAAAAAAAAAAAAACCTTGTGCCTTATGAATAATTAAAATCCAGTGTCAATCACAGCTTAGAAGGAGGATGAGCCGCCCGATCTAATCATCCAGCTCCTACAGAGTCTAATCATTATCACCGGTAGTAATAAAGCTTCGTTAAGAGTGAGAACCGGTATTTGATGTGTCGGAGAGCAATTAAACCTGCTCTGGATATGATGACGGATGTAACAGGCACAGCTCAAGTATGCATGTATAAAATGTCCCCATCATCTAAAACCAAATGGAAAGTTGCCTCAAGTAATAAATATGGAGAAGCAACGCGGCTGTAAAAGGAACCATGATTGAATACAGACAGAAAAGCCTCTACAGAAGCGTTTTTGTCTGCTGTTTCTCCAGGATTCAATCAGATGGTATGAAGCCCCTCCTTACTGACTATGGAAACGTCTTCAAGTGTAATTCCACTGATGGAACCTCAAACAGCCTGGCATCGCTACACTTCCACTCAACTCCTCTACTGGAATACTAAATTAATGTATTTTTTTCCCCCCTCATTCGTTTTATTTATACCCTCCGGTAAAGTTCTGCTGGTGCTTTTGTAACGTATGACTGTCTTACTAAGGTTTTAATGCTAACAGGAGGCTTTGATGTCGGTCATGTGTATGATTGTGTTGGCTTTGCAGGTGTGATTGACAACACACTGCCTCTGGACTCAGACTCTGTTCATTGAATACAAAGGATCTTTCTGGTGACACACAGCTCGACTGTTGTTGTACTTGGCATGTTACGCTAAAATGAATACAAAGACTGTTTATTTGCAAAAATGTTTGATGAAGCTTACGGGTTTACCACGTTAGTGCCATGTTTATCCCTGCGACTCAACAACTATTAGAATATAGACTAGAGCTGCGCAATATATTGTTAGAGCATCGTTAACGCAATATATGTGAGTGCAATAGTCACGTCACAGATGCTGCAGTGTAGGAGCCGAATGAACTCGACGTGTTCTTATCTAATTTCAACCTGGGTACCTGACACACACTGCGAACAGCGATCCACCAATCACAATCGTTCTTAAAGTGAGACATAAGGCAGTAAATTCAAAATGAAACCTGTCTCAGTAAAGTGCTTATAAACCACAGCCGCGGGGCTCTATCTTACACCTAGAGTTCATCACTAATGAGCGCGCTGTGCATGATCGAGAAACTTCGCATGCAGCTCCGTTTCCAGGGGTAGTGGCAAGTGCACGGGCCAAGGGGCAGGGGTATGGGTTAGTGCTAAGGGGTGAATTGGGATTGGGCCATGATGTCAAAAAGAAAAGCAAATTCAGTTATCTGGAATTATTTCAGTTACAAGAAGGATGATGGTGAAACATGTGTTCTGTGTCAACAGTGCTTTAATGCACCTGGCAACACAACAAGAGGAAACACCTAATTTGTTTGACTATTTAGCACCAAACAGCTGTTATATCCTCCTGAGTAGCTTTTCAGATTTAATATAAATTGCAGGGTTTAAAAAAATCGCAATGTCAGTTCTATCCAATATCGTGCAGCCCTAAAATAGATTACATTTTTACTGTTTATTCATACATTTATAAACTTCTTTATTATTATTATTATATTATTTATTTATTTATTTTTTTTTAAGGAATTCATCAAATCTTTTTATTTCCCATTTACTTACAATAGGTGAAATTTCAAATGTCTGTAGCAGCAAAATTATTGGTTGAATTCATACCAAATTTAGTTTATAGTTTTGCCAGTGACCCAGAATAGACAATAGGTGAAATTTCAAATGTCTATAAAAATATCCATTTTGTTTCAATTTACATCAGACCTGGCACATATATAAAGGTAATTGATATGACATTGGCACATATACATGATGACACCAGCTGGATATGTCAAAATAAGGTACAATACATAGAAGAGGCAGGGTTTGTTGTTGTACGCTAGTAATGTTTTTTTTGTTTTTTTTTGGGTCAAACTCAAAATCTGCTTTACATTTTCACTTTTCTTACAGTACTGTGTATAAGTCTCATGTGACTTTTAGCTTTGCTGTTTCTGCAGGGCTGAAATGAGCATACATATTTATTTCTTATTCTATTTTCTTCATATACAGTAAGAAAATACAGAAGATATGTGCACACCCTTAAAAAACACACACAAAAAGTGAATGGAACTAAATGGGTTCTAAAGGTTAAAGTCACTATTTAGTGTGACCTCTGACCCCATGACAAGAAACAACACAAAGTTAGAAACATCTGACATGTGTTGAATGAACCCTGGTATAAAACATGAGAAAATTAAAGAAATAAATCTCACACTGTCTAAATAAAGACATGTTATTATAAATACGACCACTTTGGTTTATAGAAGGTGCTTTTTTTCCCTCATACTTTTGGTTTTACTGCTGTCTGTACTTCATCTAGTTTGCATCTTAATACAGAGACTGAGAAATGCATAGGTGTGGTCATTAGAACTAAATCAACAAACCTAATATTGGCCAACACTTCTACACAATATAGTACGTCTCTACCAGAGCTTACTTGTTCTCATTTTTCTACTGATAAACACTGTCTTTCATGTCTTAATTACATATTTACAACCATTAGGGCTGCAAAACTTACGATATGTGATACAGATAGTGTTGCAATAACAATAATAGTGTGATATTTCTCGTTCACCTAAAGAAATACCAATTTCATCTAAGAAAAGTGTTCCTTAACAATATTAAAGTGATCCAGTTGTTTGTATGCTGACTCAATTATTTAGAATTTAAGACAAAATACTGAACTACTACAATCAGTTACACAATTCTGTCCAAAAACCTGGTGAAGCTCCAACCACAGACCTTCAGACACAAACAGTCAAATATTTTATAATTGTATTCACATATATTAATGTGTAAATGACATGGATGTATTTCATAATAAAAATAAAAGTATCAACATGTAAGAGCTTTAAACAGAACAATATTCCATTGTTTGTCTGGTTTGGTAAATACTGCATATAAAAATAAAATCTTTAAATAGGCTATAATTGTTCAGGCCTTGCCCAAAGTTGTGTTCTGAAAATGTTCTTTTAATATATCTTTTCAACATTAATAACATATAAACTTACATTCAACCAGTAGCAGCAGCATTAGTTCAGTTTTTACTAGAAAAACTAGTGTTAGAGTGATAGAGAAAACCACTGTGTTACCATATAGTGTGTAAAATAGAAAGTTAATAAAAAATAAAATAACATAAATTATTGCACGTCTTTGCGATATGGAAATTGCACAGTCTGTTATAACAATATTTTTGCAATATATTGTGCAGCCCTAACAACCATGACATCAGATTGCCATCCTATTTGGTTATTTCTCATTCTCAATGAATGCATGTGTATCTGGATTATGTATTCACCAAGCCCTCTTGACGAACCTCCCCTAGCACTGACAGGATGGAAGTAATGATTGCTTTAGATTTATCAGACTATGGTTTCACTGTGATACTAGAAGAAATACTGCTACACTGCTGAAAGAATGTGCAAACATCCCAGAGGACACAAAAACAACATAACTTAGCCATTTTATCAAAGAAATAATAGCGACAGTATGAGCATTTGAACTGAATGCCCTGTGGGAAAATCCAAAGTGATGGAAAACCTCTTTACGACTTTAAAAAGAATCTATGAACACGTGTATTTTTAGCTCATGTCCGCAGGGGGGGATTTCCTGTGGATAGACAGGTATTCAAATTTTCACACACCCTAAAACACCAGGGAACCTAGTCATAAAGAACTGATGCAACCTGCTGTTCAAGTTTCTGTCAGGCAGATTTGAAAAAACAAAAACATCACTGTCACTCTATAGCAGCCAGATTTGGACACTTTCTTGTCACACACCATTAACACACTCATGACAGGACTGCTGATGCTTCAAAATGCACTAAGACAACCCAAATGTCAAATAAATCTGGAGGATTTCAAATGTCATGTGTAACCAGCTCTGGGTATTATTAGAAGATGAGTCCCTTGTGTGAGATGGACACGCCTGGCTCTGGACCAGGAGTGTCAAACTCATTTTATGTCAGAAACCACATTCAGCACAGTTTGACCTTAAGTGGGCCGGACCAGTAAGATAACAGGATAATAGCACAAGAAACTACAAATGTCCGTCTTTGTTTGAGCAAAAAAAACAATATTAAATTATAGAAATATTTACATTTAGAGACCAAACATGTGAATAACCCAAAAAGAAATTACATTTCTTAAGAAAAATGTCTACAATTTTAACAATATTATGCCTCAATGTATCATTTATACATTTGATTCAACTCAGTGTTACTGAATCCAAAATGTCACCACACATCTGGTCTTTTACATTCCAGTCTCACAACTGCACAGACTAACATTGCACTTCTATTATTTACTACTACTACTACTTCTCATTTTGGTCAATGATGTCTTTTCAGATTCACAATAAATTTGAATTCACTAACTTTAGGTAACTAGGACTAAGAAAAAACAGAAAAAACAGACAACTTTAAAGTGTATCTGTAGTGCATTTTTATTGGTAGCTATTTGAAAAGATCACATATAATACTAGCGCTTCCATCCAATTTACATTATAGGCTGTTGTCAAGTACATGCAAGGACTGTCATTACTACATCAGTCAGACAAGGTCACTGACATGTTGCCTCCTCCATCATTTATGTTTTTTTGTATTGGATCTATAAAAAGGCACAAAACATTTAGTAACAGGCAGATATATATAGTTAACATATAGTAACATAAAATTGCTCTTGATTTTCTTTAGATATTTCAGGTTGTTCATGTTCGTTCAGGTTATTCAAATTTTTTAATAAAGGATAGTTTGTTACAGTAAATATTTTTATCATTTAATGGGGGTTTTTTGCACTAAAAAGATAAAAAAAAAAAAAAAAAAAATTGGAGTTGGAGTCGTGATTTATAGGCATCATGTTTTTTTTTTTCACAGAAAACCAAGAAGAAAATTTTCAGTAATTATTTATAGGTTATTATTCTATTTATTTTACTTGACGACGTATTGTTCTACATGTGGAACCTAAACTACAAGAAGCTCGACACCACTGACTGTTAATATCTTCAGTGTAATTTTTCATCTCACTGGCCGGATTGGACCCTTTGGCGGGCCAGTTTTGGTCCACGGGCCGCATGTTTGACACCCCTGCACTAGAGCTTCATTACGCTAACATAAAAAAGGTGGAATGTGTTGAGTGTGATGAGGCTAGTTCTCATTCTGCAATAGAACGTGTTACACAATTCTGTAGTTTTCCTGTTAAAGAAAATTGAAAATAGCTGAGGGGAGTTAATGGCATAGAATGGGTCCGAGAAAAAAAAAAAGTCAAACAAATCATGACTCGGTGGACGAAACCAATTATTTTAGCTGCCTCAAGCAGCAGCACACTCATTGGAAGGACACAGTAAATGATCCATTATCATTCATGGGTGACCGGCAGGCACAAGGGAGGACTTGTGTAATCTGGCAAAGCAGGAAAGAATGACACAAGGAGGCATTCACCGTCAAAACTGGAAACTTCCAGATTTACAAAGCTCAGTGGAGGAGGACTGAAGCACCCAACCGAGGTTAAATGGGACTGTTAACATGTTCTTAAATCACTTCAGCCTTCACTTCCTGTCAACTAAAGAACCACAGTGGGAGATAAGAGAGTCAACAAGTGCACTTAAAAAGAATAACACAGTATGTAGCTCCAGTCAAGTCAAAATGGACAAGTGTTGAGTGGTGGTATTAAATGTACTCAGCTCTAACACACAGCATGTATGCATGTCCGTGCTACTGTAAGGACGCTTTTTCATGTGTGAGCGCTGTGAAGAACTGGCAACATGTTCAGGGTGTATGTACCCCACCTTCACACAAGGGCAGCTGTAATAGGTTCAGTAATAGGGTCAGGAGCAGTTCAATCAATCAATGGATGGATGGATGGATGGGTAGGTGGATGGATGGATGGATGAGTGGGTGGCTGGATGGATGGATGGATGGATGGATGGATGATGGATGGATGGGTGGATGCATGGATGGATGGATGGATGAGTGGGTGGGTGATGGATGGATGGGTAGGTGGATGGATGGATGGATGGATGGATGGATGGATGGATGGGTGGATGGATGGGTGGATGGATGGATGGATGGATGGATGGATGGATGAGTGGGTGGCTGGCTGGATGGATGATGGATGGATGTGTGTGTGGGTGGATGGATGATGGATGGATGGATGGATGGAAGGAAAACTGTCCAATGTGCATTGATGATGATTTGAGGGAAATCTGTTATGGAGTAAATTCAGCAGACAAGGAGGAAAGTTCACAAGTACGCAGCCATTCAATTACAGATAGACTCACATTCTTAGGAAGTACGTTCTCTGAGACTGTTCTTGACAAGATCGTACTTGATGAGTTCACAAAACCGTATTATACGTTCTTGGTATTGAGAACCAGCTAATGTGTTAGACTGGTGTCTGCTGCATGAGGTCAGTGACCTTTTGAAATTGCTAGCAATGAAAATTCACTACAGGTACGCTTTAAAGGTGTCTATGTTTTTATGTTTTTCCTATTCCTAGTTACCTAAAGTAAGTAAATTTAAGTTTATTGTTAATCTTATTGAAGCAGATTTATTACAAGATTTGGAATGCATGTGCTCAAATAATAGAACTACAATGTTATTCTGTACAACTGTATAATTGTAAGACTGGAATGTAACAGACCACTGACTGGAATCTAATGGGTAAAAACTGTAAAATACAGGAAGCTACATTTTATCTGAAGGTTTAACTAATTTGTCTGTTTGTGTTAAAGCAATTCAGAGATCAGTAAACTATACATCGCCCTTGACTACCGACTAAAAGTGCACATTATAATGATATCCTCAATAATTATGATCAGAGTTTTTCCATAATATTTAGAATGTACTAAGAAAAATGATCAACAAATCCTTTTATTTATGAAGAAAACACCATATTCATATGTTTCAGATGCTGAAATGTTCCTTTAAAGATGATTTGAAGTCTGTTTAGCTGTCATGGCTCTAATTTGTTTTCTGGCTCAGATTCTTGAATGAACATCTGGAGGTCACAGTTGAATAACGCAACGCTTCCTGTACTGACAGTCTCTAAAGAATCAGTACAAACACATTTAAATATGAACACCAGCTTAGCAACTTTAATGCTAAAAACGACCTATGTACCTTGTATTATACTAGATATATATATATACTTTTACTGAGCCCATTTAAAACCACACTGTCAGCAACTGCAACTCCAGTCAATAAAAAACACCTCATAAAAAAAAAAAAAAAAACGACAATCTACGGATATTCAGGATAATTTATTCTACTTGGTGTGACAGAGAAATCTCAGCAGAGTTTTTTCTGTCTCTGTAGCTCAGGGGCAGCACAAAAATGCTCAGGCCTGGTTCTCCGCCTTTGAATGGGACAGAAAACCCTGGGCTGCTGTCAATAACTGCGGGTACTCTGTCCTTGCCCGACTCCCTCCAGAGAACCTTTAAGCAGCAAGGTCATTGAAAACCCCGAATGGTATCAGCTCTTTCACTTCAGCCTGTGCAGATTGTGTCAGCAGACTCAGACTGGCACTTGTTACACATTTCATTTGTCATTTCTGGAGGCAGGAGCTGTGTCCTGTTGCCAGGTGACTAATTGCTCGATGCCAGTAGCCAGATATGACAGATCAAGCAAGCACAAAAGAAGAGAAAACATTAGATCAGCCTCTTTGTTAAATACAGTGATTCACATACGTCCATTGGAAAATCAACACACTTTGATAAAATGTGAAAAACACACACGTGTGTCCAAGTGATGCAGGCCTGTGTGAAAGATAAGCCTTTGTGAGTCATTGTTTGATTGTTTGATGGAGACCATTAAGCTCCTCAGGTTGCTTGTGAAAGACCAGTGTTGTTTTAAATTATTAATAATGGCCCATTGCTGGAAAACTCACTATGGATTCTGCTTCTGTTACTGCAAAAAAAAAAAAAAAAAAAAAAAAAATTAAATAAAACCCTGCTTAGTTCACATGGGGGAATTCCACGTAAATTAACAAAGCTTTGGCACATTTGACTTTCATATAAGTCTGTGTGTTTAAACCTTTGTAAAAGCCAAAGACATTTTGAACTATTAAGACAGGAGTTATTTCAGTGACAGTATCAAGTTAATCTGTTAAAAGAAGTGGTTGTAAGGAAAATACTAGAGACAGAATGAGAGATAGATAGAATGAGAGATAGATAGAATGATAGATAGATAGAACTACAGATAGATAGAACGAGAGATAGATAGAACGATAGATAGATATCTATCTATCTATCTATCGTTCTATCTATCTATCTATCGATCTAGATAGATAGAACGATAGATAGAATGACAGATAGATAGATATCTATCTATCGTTCTATCTATCTATCTATCGATCTAGATAGATAGAACGATAGATAGAATGACAGATAGATAGAATGATAGACAGACAGACAGACAGACAGACAGACAGACAGATAGACAGATAGACAGATAGATAGATAGATAGATAGATAG
>JAPSES010051054.1:0-11788 GCA_029822895.1 Maxillicosta whitleyi
TGATAATACCGTACACCGGGATAATTTTGGTCAAAATAACCGCCATGTTAAATTTTCATACCGTGACACCCCTACTCTGGAGACTATAGCCTGAATTTGAGAAAGTGAATTTCTTGACATTGTAATAATTATTTGACATAGCTTTTATAGATACAAATGACTTTTTTTAACCAATAATTTTAGGTGATTAAAGAATTTAAAAGTTAATTTTAACTAATGTGAATTATCTGTGACAGAATCATGAAGTTTCCTTTCTGATGTTTTTTAATTGTTTGTATTTGTCTTCTGCAGGACTTCCATACAAAACTTTTGGCTACGTTAACATCAACATATCAGACACTGATCTGAAAAAATGTAAGTGAACCTACCCAAAGTGTCTATCAATATGGAAGTCATTCAGTCGAGTGAGTTGTTGAAATAATGATTAATTGCAGCCTTACAACATGATGCCCTGATAAGATGTAATTAATCGTCAGAATTGACTTGACGCCCCAGTAGGATGTCATTATTTGTCCATATTGACTTGACACCCAGATAGGACATTGTTAAGCATTCATATTGATATGAGGCCCTGATAGGACATCATCAATCATCTGTTTTGACTTGATATCCTGCTAGGATAGTGGAGTTGGACTATTTTAGATCTGAGTTCTGACTCAGAATGTGTATGTGTGCAGGTTTGACCACACTGAACAAATCCAAATGGAAAGGAGGAACACTGAAGATAGAACCTGCCAAGGAGAGTTTCTTAGACAGGTACTGGATGTTCACCTTCATGTTGAACACACGGTTTATTCAGAGAACAGGTCCAATGAGCTAAGTGCTGGTGTTTTTCTGTCAGATTAACAGTGGAGCGACAGGCGGAGGCCAAGCGCCAGCTTCATCCTCCGACTGTGCACAATGCCAACAACCACCTGTTGGAGTCACTGAGCTCAGCCGGAGTCCAGAATTTCACCATGAAGGCAGCAGTTCCAGGAACACCGGTACCAGGACACGCAGTGAGTAGTTCTGTTACCAACAAGGCCATATAATAATGATAGTCCAGTAGGGATGCACCAAAATGAAAAATTTGTAGCTGAAGCCGAATAAAATATAAAACCTTGGCCGAATATCGAGTGCAGTTAAGTTTTTTTGAAATTTTTTTAATGGTGCATAAATAGCCTAGAATAAATTTTTAGACACATATTTTAAAGAAAGTCAATGTTTACTGAATAGTCCACAACACTAAATGGTTGATCATTCAAAGCCATGAACTCCATTACCAGACATACCAAGTTCCAAAAACTCATTTCAGGGAGATGTGCATTGAACCTAACCCCCCTGCCCCCCTCACTGGCTGCACTGACTGAGTGACCATCACAGAGAAAGTAAATTAAAGCCCCACCTACACTGAAAGCTTATTGGCTAGTTTTGCTTACTGCAACCAATCAGCATCACACATGCAGTCATGCACAGGTTCCACACACTCTCTCACACTCGCACCATACAAAAAAACCCACCTCACATAGTCTAAAATCTGGGATATTGTATCTGACTCGCGGGCATCAGGGCGCCACTATAAATATCAGGGAGACTCCCGGAATTTCCAGGAGACTTGGGATGTCTGCATTACCTTCTTTGTATTTCTGTTTACTTTGGCACTGTCCTTGGCAAATTGTTTCGTTTTTTCAAGGAGATTGGCCACGGACTATCTATCTGTCGTACTCAGCATGCTGTTCAGGATGTGTGGCTTTTAAATGACTTATGTAGCAGTGCTATAAAGGTCTTTGCAGAAGAACCCCCTCTAGATAGTTTGGTTGAACACTCATTGCAAACTGCAATTCTCTTCTCACTCTCCAACACTTAAAATATCTCCACACTGCCGACATTTTACCAAGGGCAAGAGGTCACATCACAGCGCCACTACACGTCGTCTGATGATGTCATCGCATCACATGCTATTATTCGGCCTTGCTTTTAACTCATTCCACAAAGGCCAAATGTGGCTTTTTTTGCATCATTCGGCCGAATATTCTGTGCATGGACTCCAATATCTGGGTTTTGGGGTTTTTAGTGACTTTTCTGTCAAAGTTTTTGTTTTATACTTTCCATATGAACACAAATATCTGTATTTCGGTTTTCAGCTATTTCTGTTTTGCACCATTCACAACATCAGGACCAATTAAATCCTAAATTAAAAGGACAAGGAAAAATCTAAATATGTGATAGACAAAAATAGAAAAAGATAGAAGACACATAAACTTGAAAGATGTAAAAGTTTTACAATGTAAAAGCTTTAGATGGAACAAGATGAAAAAGACATAAAATGTTTTTAATCCTATTTTGAAAATAATGTAAAAGGTTCAAGAACATAAAAACAGCACCAAAGGTTGATTGGAATCAGATGTTTTATGCTGGTTCTGTTTCAGGATTGGGTTGTGAGTAAATTTGGACGAGTTCTTCCAGTTCTGCAGCTCAGGGTTCGCAGAGGAAACCGAGCCCAGGTGGTGAAGTATGACCCATCCAAATACTGCCACAACATCCGCAGACTGGCCACACCCACAGACATTCCCACTCCTGTGAACCAGCTTACCTGGGACATCCATGGAGGGGATAATGACATCAGCAGAAAGAGGCAGGGCCACTTTCCCTCCTTTGAATATCCAGGACTCAAGAAGAGGCAACCAGGTGCAGTCAGTACCCATTATGCACTGGACTCAACCAGGTAAGGGATGAATTTATTGCTGTTAAAATGGACAATAAAAAAAATACACAATAAAAAAATATATATGTTTTTATTGTTTTGTTTTGTGCTACCCAAACATTGTGACTGGGGTAACAAAAAATACAAGACAAAACATCTGGTATACTAATTCACATACTTCAAGATATTTAGAAGTTCACAGACACCATACAAGACAGAATAGTTCATAGACATTAAACCAAATAAATACAGTTGCAAACAGGGGGCTATTTACAGGTGAGTTTGTTTGTGTGTGTAAACACATACTAAAAATTAAAATATGCTTTGTTATAAAACATTAAAACCATATGTGGCTGGTGTTTTTATGGTATACAGGGTCAGTGATCAGTTCATAAATCATTCATTACACTTGTCTCTTGTATGAAAATAGCAAATAAAAATAATTATCATTAATGTCTCTAAAATCAGCTACTTTTCTTTATTTGATTTTGTTTTCCTCCACAACTTTAAAAACTTCCAAACAGCAGATCAGTCCTCAATCACAGAACAGAATCACACACTCACACACACACACCAAACATTTAAGGCAATATAAAGCCAAAGTCTCCTTTTACTGATGGAGGTATAACTCTTGCATAAAGAGTCTGTTAAAAGTATTAATACCCTGGGATGATTTCCTGCGTTATTACTTTCAAAAATATAATTTTACACCATATAATTTAACAAAACACTTTCTACAATGTGATTTTAATTCTTTAAAGTTATATGATGTAAATGAAGTGATTGTATAAATATAAAGTTTTTCCCGTCAGGTTGCACATGTGATTGCTGACATTTGAACAGGGATCGGGCATCAACAACTACAAATCATCCCAAAAGCCCAAATATCAGCCAAAAATTGTTTTTTTAAAAATCATCTCAAAAACCATCCTAAACACAAACAAGGTCACAATATTTTCAGCTGTGTTGAGGTTTTTCCATAAGCTTTGGGTTATTTTCTGGCTCTAAAATAATTTTTCTGCTGCAGAATTAATCACATTTCCAGTAATAGTAACAATGACACCAACAGCATGAAGTCAATGCATATTTTCATGTCACCCTCCTCAGGTCTGACCACATCAAACACCTCACCAGTGGATTTAAAGGCCCCACCTCCCACCGACAGGCACTTCCGGATGAATACAGTGACGCAGGTGATTTGTACATTGTTACGGAGATAATAGATCAATAGAACCATTTCATTTTACTTAAATATGTACAATGTGAAATAGTCATCATCACTTAAATACAATATTTGAGGATAATAGACTTTGCACATAGTCTGTTTTCATCTGACTAAAAGGTACATTTTTAAAAACTGCAAATTATAAAGAGATGAATGAGACAATGTTTACCTGACACTCTGATCTGACACTGAATTAGCTGGTTTTTACTAAATGGTTTATCCACAGAAAAAAATAGTATTGGAATTATTTAAATATCTATTTTATTATTTCAACTATAGTGTGCATTTGCATTTCCCAGGTGATAAAAACTCTGACACTGAACTGAAAGACCAACACAGTCCATCAGAAAACAGTGATCAGAGGAAGAAGATGAGGAAGAATGAAGGTCAGAAAGAGGAGCAGGAGAATGAGTCACCTGAGAGACAATGTTCCACCTCCTCCAAAAAAGAGATACTGAAAGAAAAAAACAGCATGAGAGTGTTTTCTGTTGTTAAACCTTTATCCTCAGAGGAAGAGGAGTCAACTGATTCCAGTTTAGACTCAGATTATTATGGGATGATCTCCAATGCCACTTGTTTGGAGATCTCTCTGTCTGATTTGCAGAAGGTCACTGAAGACGCTATGCAGGAGACTAGGATGACACCCTCCAGCATTTTCAGTGAACAGTGTGGGCTAAAGGAAGACACCACACCAGAAGAGATCCTGGCCACCATTTTAGAGGACAGCAGTGATGACCAGCAGAGAAGGAACAAGAGGAGAAAAGGGTGGAGCCACACAGTGAAGGCATTTCCCACTTTCCAAGGAACAACAGCACTGGAGGAAATGGAAAAACAGTCAGAGGAGAGCAAAAAGGAAAGCACAAGACCAGGGGAGGGGATGTCCAAGAGCATGGAGGAGGAGGAGCATGAGGAGGAGGTGATGACCAATCAGACTTTAAAATGTACCACAAAAGCTTCATCATCACCTTTTAAGTTGTCTGTTGAAGGAAGCGATTATATTGATGCTGTCAAACCTTCTCACACTGACTTGTCCATTGGCGAGAAGGAAGAAGATCCTTCCCATCAGGCAGTGGTGGAGGCGGAGCTTTCCCATCAGGTGGTGGTGGAGGCAGAGTTACAGTGCAGAGCTAATCTGAGGAGGTTGGCAGCTGTTCAACAGAGACAGAAAGAGGTTGAAGAAAACCGGAGACTGATCCAAGGAGCACTGTCCAACCTGGTACAAACACTGTCCTTTTTTGAAACCTCACATGTAGGAATAAGTCAGTTGTCTCTAGGAGATGTTTTTCCTGATTACATTCATCACTGACACTGGGTCATTCAGTAGTTTTAGACTCCACCTCAGTGTCGACACATCATTGAACTAGGTACATGAAATCGCATGAGAAACACTGACACCATCACTAGTTGCATATAACTACCTTTAAACTATCCATAAACCACACTTAGGGCGAAGACACACCAACCCAACTGCCAGTCATCACTACTTAAACGTAGCCGAACTGATCAGTCTGCTCCCATCGCCCTGAAACATTCAAACACCAAATTGACTACCAACTTGAGTGTATATTCTGATGGAATATATATATATAGTATATGTATATAATGATGGAACACCTCTCTAAACCAAAACACAGAGCTCAGTGTCGACAGTCATTGTTGTCAGCAGAGAGTGATGTGTAGTCAACGAGGGTTGTTGTACTCATTGGATAGATGGCTAGTAATAAGAAGATACTGGCCCTGTCAGCTCATGGGATGCTTGTCACAGGTGGAAACTAAGGAGAAATCAGACTATGCTAACAATACTAACAGCGTTCACTTCAGGCAACACTGAATGGCACTCATTCAGATATGATATGAACAGTGAATGGTCTATTATACAAGATGCAAATTGTGTGAAATACCTTGGCATAGCTGTATTCAAGGGCTTTCCCTTCAGTAATCAGAGTGGTCTAACTGAATGACAGGTTGTGACCAATTACACAGTTGAATCATAGTTGAATCAACTGAAGAGAATGCCAATGGCATTAATGACAACTGATCACACAAAACACATCAAATGGACTCATCTCTGACCTCACCAGACTGCCCGGTGCCCCCACTGAAAACTGGGTTGGTGTGTCTTCGCCTTTAAACTACCCTTAAACCACAGCAAGGTCACTTGGTTGAGCTCAAGGGTAGGGTTGCAAAGGAACTGTAAATTTCCGCAAACTTTCCATTGGAAGTTAAGCTTGGGAATTTTGGAAATATTGCGAATTGGAAACTTTTCCTCCCAGTGTTACTTCAGTATTATGGTTCAGTTGTACTGGGGTTCTGTCAAGTTTGGAGTGGTCGTTCTGTTCGGTGCCATGTCTTGGGAAAAGCTATGACACAACAGTCCTTAAAATAATTTTGGAAGCAATCGTTTCCCTGGGGTTGGTCTCTTTTATTCCATAACAGTGAATATAAACGATCAAATACTAGTACCTAAACTCCATTGTTGGATTGTTTGGGCATCCCTCTTCCTCTTTTAGTGAGTGACACCCCCCACCACCACCCTCGCCCAGGTTTTACTTTGATACTTTTTTCCTTTGGCTCTTAACACTCTTAGCCTCTTTGATTTTCTTGCTGTTTCAGCCATTACCGTAAGCCTACTTGAAGCTTTCCCTCACCTGAAACTTTGTTTAACTGCCTCGTCTTCTCAAGTTGAACATGGGATGTGAGATATGCCATAAAGCAGTCTAATTTTGTAGTGTTTCTATTTTTTTAGGGATACCTTACCGCGTCATGAAGTTACAGTGAAAGCCATAGAGGCAGTCTGTAATTGATCCTATCGTGAGAAGTTGTACCACCAAAATGACGTGGAAAATATAGTTTGAAGGTAGAAAAAACTTCTAGTGTAGCCTTAAATGATCAATGAAATGAAAAATAGCTTACATTTAGCACCTAAATTACCAGCTAGCTAGCTACTGTATGAATACATTTTTATTAATTTTTTGCAAATTAAACTGCAATATAATTAAAGATCAATATCAATATATTTAGCCCATAATACTATATATATATATATATATATATAAAAAAAAGCTTACTTGACTATATAATTCACAGGCTCAACTGTGTGGCTTTAATAGTCTTGTGCATTGAGCTCAAAAGTGTGGCCTCCAGGGTTAAAGCAATTATCTGTGTATGTGATGGAGGAGTGCGCAGCGCATGCAGGGGGTATTGCCTCAATAGCCCTGCAATAAGCAGTGCTGTGTGTGTGATTGAGGAGTGTACTTGCATTAAATCTGGTTGTTTTAGCCAAGATTATGCTACAATATATTTCCCCCAACTGCATTTAATTTCCCTGTTGAGGACCAACCTTTCATTTTATAAATTTCTTTTTTATTCCCATAAATTCCTGCTTATTCCCACACATTCCTGTGAATTCCCATGAAAAGTTTCCAACTTTGAAAATTCTTGGAATTTTGCAACCCTAATCAAGGAAATGATGTTGGTGTTCATGGTAAACTCTGATCTGAAGTAGTACATGATGATTAGAAGAAACCGCTTTTGGTTTGAGTCCAAAGCTTGATGATGCTGTAAGCACAGATGTGGATGAATCCATTTCAGACTTGGTTCAATTAGTGCTACAATCTGTGGAGACCTGGCGTGTGTAGCCATGGTTGATTGAAATACTCATATTACACACAGCTCCTTAAATGTTGATAATATTTTTAATTTGATGTTTTTCATGTATTATATTTCTTTTCTTTTTTTTTTTCAACCCATTTGCTATCTTTCAGTTTTTGGATAGAAATGTGCTGCTGCTTTCATCCATCAGAGGGTTTTCTAACTAGTACTGTGACATCTGCTTCATTCAGTGTCTTTGCTTGTTCTAAATGCAGTCACTCACCTCCTTAATGACCTCCTACACTAACAAAAGCCACTTAACACTAAATACCATGAAGTCAACTATACACTTAATGCAACACAATCAATATTATACACATGATGAAGTGGTAGCGTAGTAGTAAGCACCTCTACATACCTCTAAGTGCTCGGTCAGTTGTGTGTATTCAGATGGGTAAAATGAGGAAGCTGAATATCCCTACAGGGATAATAAAGTGAGTTAACCCTTGTGACTTTTAATAATGCCCACCAAAGCATTGGCCTCATGACCTACATAAAAGTGGGTCAGCAGACCATGAGTCATGAATTCTGTAGAATTGCGTACTCAATAGAAATAGACAATTAAAGTTGTGTTGTGTTGACACCTGTTAAATTTACAGTGAGGCTGAGGAGTTCTTTAAGTAGACAATTTCTTTTACTTTGCTTTAATGTGTCACTGAATTTATTTTAAGTTAAAAGAAAAAAACTCTTTCAGTGAAAGAACAAAACACCATAACATGGGTATTAAAAGTTCTTATTTCTGTTTTTATTCTGCATATATCTGCTGTGCTCAAATTGGACCATTTTGATCTCATTCAGGATAGACCATCAACAGTGGCATTAAGTAAACACATAGTCTTCACCTCTGAAGATGATGATGATAATGAAGATGAAGACTGCACCTCTGATGTGGCTGCGTCAGAGTTTAAGGATGATGAATTCAAAAAGAAGGTATGTATGATGAAAATTTCCATAATGCTGAGGATTCCTGTTAACTGCAGCCTCAGTGTTCTGTCATTTTTGGTGAGTTCAGGTGAAGAAGTCGACTCCTCAGCTCTTCGAGAACAGTAAAGATGAGGAGGAGGATGAAGATCAGGACATCAGCAGGTTTGACATCAGGCCTCAGTTTGAAGGTCAAAGAGGACAGAAGGTGAGAGAACACCCCTGTCACAACATAAGTTAAAGGTTTTTATATACAACAGGAGAATATGAATATATTCTCTGATAATTAAGTGATTCCATTTATTACAAAAATCATTGGGACCATATTTCACTATGAAATACCTTAGATATAAGTTATCAATGATAATTCAATAGCGAACTTGAACCCCAGGAGGAAATGATTGATTTGAATTCATATGGGAGATGGGAACATTGTTTTTTAACTATTCTACAGATACAACACATTACAAATAAGCAGGTTTCGTAACTCAAAAACAACCATCAGACATATTATAGTCAACACATTTGCTCATCAAGCTACTCTTAAAATACAGAATTAATAAGTTCAGTAGAATCCACTGATGGATCAGACCATGAAGCCATTTATTAGTTCTACATCTGAAAAAACAAAGCATAAATCACCATATAAGGCAGTGTTTCCCAACCACTGTTCAAGGTTCCAGGCTCAGTTCATTGTCATTGAGAAGGGGAGAGGGTGAGAGCAGTGTGGACAACTGTCAACACTGCGTCTGAAGTGTAGCAGTTCTTCTTATGAGGTATATTGGTGTGGATCCACATTGATGTTGATGCTTCTCAAAGCATTTTGTGACTATTGGGGTTAGAGCCTCAGAGCGATAGTCATTCATGGAATTTGCTGTTGCACTTTTGCACGCATGGATGATGGTGGAAGTCTTAAAGTGATACTCCGGAATTTTTGACATTGGGTCTCATTTCCAAGTCAGCCCGAGTGTAGCAAATGTGTAGTTTTTTTATTTTTTTTTATTTCACGCAGTCTTGGTAAAATCAGAGTTGACTGATGCTAGGCTAGTGAAGGTGAACCTCCCTCAGCTAGCCGAACACTAAAACAGCCATACCCAGTGCATTCCTCAGTTATTGCACCAAGAATTGTGTTTTCCTGTCCATTATCTCCTGAAGTTCTAGGTCCCCGTATGCTTGCAAAGGGGACAGGGGACTATTGTTCGTCATATTTAGGGGCTCGGGCTACGACATGAGCCACTCTCCCCATTGAAAAGCATGGGGAGAGTATTGTTCTTCCGCTCATTTATTATAATAATAATAATTATTCATCTTCCGGACATAAATTTCGTCCGCCAACTTGTCCCAGGGCTTTGAGAAATCACAAAAAATTTTGACACACAAATGTGCGTCCTAACCGGGAATGGTGTGCTATGACTTTTCTTAATGATCCGATAAACAAATTTCATAAAAATCGCGAAAAACCAGTCCCATCGGTCCATCCGAAATGAATGGGGCCATTTTCACATGAAAATTATGCAGTAAAGCAGAAAGTTGTTCAGATTTGCCCAAAGATTACGTGCGTCTTCTCAAAATTCCCATAACTCGTACGGTTTTCGCAGAAAAATGCAATAAAAAAAAAACCCATTCTGTGTAAAGGGGGAAAAACCAAAAAAAGACCTTTTTTCAAACAGCTACTGCTTTGCCATACCTTTACGCACAAACTTCATTTTTTCACTGTTGGCGGGTATTTTTGTCTTCTGTTCAAAAATGTCTTTGGCGTAATGATGGGGTTTACAGTTTTCGACAGGTGAGCTTTAGTATACCCCTTAGTTTGCTCCTTTCACCATTTTCTAGAGTCTGTCACATGACCAGGAGTGGAGAAGGGCAGAAAGTTTCACCTGAAATTTTCTGCTAAAACTGCTGTCCCGGCCAAACCATATATTGCAGGTGTATGATTTTTTCAGATAAATGTGGCCACGGGTCCTGGGCTTCACATGATGAAAACTTTGAAACCCTATCTCTTTCTAAAGTGAAATGCCAGCTCATAGTTCGTGGCCATACCACGCACTTCTCCCAATTACACTCCATTATAAAATATCCACTCAGATCTCTGATAACTTCACTGTTTTTACACGGCCATAGTTGTTGAATTTCTCACACTACCGCCACCAAATTTAATCCAATGTCCCTTCTCACTCAGTCTCTTTGGTTTGATCATAACTTCTATAATTTTTCCAAAAATGCTTTTTGTTCCACAGCTGGTGTTCAGCTTTTTCAGCCAGCCAGTCTCTCCCTCCTCTGTCCCTGTGTGCCTGCAGCTCATTTATTACCATGACAACGGCCCCTCTGATGTGTGTGTGTGTGTGTGTGAGAGCACAGCTGTCTGTAATCAATGTGTGGCATTTTTTTACTCCCACAGCAACTACAGCAATACAAAAATAAAAATACAAATAAAATAAAATAAACATTAAAATTAATTCAAAAATACAAATAAAAAAATAATAAAATTCAATAAATAAATACAATCAAAAAAAATAAAATTAAAACATTTAAAAATAAATAAATAAATAAAATACAGATATACTGATACCCAGATTGAATGTATCAAGTCAATGACACACACATATTACTTGACTTCACATTTTTTCCACCTAGACACAAGTTCAGTAATCCAGCAACAGGGGAGCACACGGGTTACATTTCCTTCAGGGAATGTAGGAAAGTCTAGTTTGATTTTCTTTATCTTCTTCAGTATACTTTCTTCTTGGTGGACAGTTGGCCTCCTAGCGAATTAATTTTACTAATTTTTCTAACTCAGATATTTTTGAGGTCTCTTTCTTTTTTCTGTGAGAGGAGAAGGAGATTATTTTTTCACACATTACTGCCTTTCCTGCCTCCCAGAGAACACACTGATGTTCCTGGTAATTTCTTTATTTTCTATGTTTACGGACCATTCTTTTTAAAGTAGTTTAGAAATTCAACGTCTTTATATACTGATGTATTAAATCTCCAGCTCTTGGTACCTGTGCGAAGTTGGCACCCCATATGTTGAAAATTCGAATAAAACCCTTTTCAGTCGTTTGTGCATTGTTTGTGCACGATTGTGCAGGCAAAATTAACGTTTGTGCACAAACCGTCTTTAAGATATATCACTTTTAAGATTTTTGAAAGTAGGTCACGCAGCACCCCCTTAAAATCCAAATGACTCGAAAATGGTCTGAATCGTTTGTGCATCGTTTGTGCACGATTGTGCAGGCAAAATTAACGTTTGTGCACAAACCGTCTTTAAGATATTTCACTTTTAAGATTTTTTGAAAGTAGGTCACGCA
>JAPSES010051076.1:0-11787 GCA_029822895.1 Maxillicosta whitleyi
CGATGAAAATGAACTTACTCGGTGAAATTATTAATGATCAATTATCGGTTAATCAATTAATTATGCCCATCCCTAGTAGATACACTTATTTTACAGTGCTGGTAATACGTTTTTGTGCACCCCATGCATTTATGATCTAGTGCTTTAAGAACTTAATCGTGCCACGTATTGCACATATTGCCCCATATTCTCCACACGCCCTCTTCTGCACGTACTCCTTCCAGCTGAGGTTAAACCTGGGTGTTTCAGCAAAAATAATGAGATGCATCCACTTGAATATCTCAAGAATTAAGAGTTTTCTGCAAATAGTTCATGATAATATTTAATTTTTTTCCATTACTGTATATGCTGGGTGGGCTGTTTTTTTTTTTTTTTTAACAGAAGAAACCTTGCACTGACACAGAACCAGGAAAAAAAAAAAGATTTGGAATGTCATTGAGCTGAAGATTTACTGTATTTCATTCATTTTTGGCATGAAGCCTCTTGAAGGTGAAAATAAATCCTTTTAGTGTCTGTTTGACTCTGACCTGATCTTCCGGGTGAGCTGGTGTTATGTCAATAGTTCCTTCCAGTAATAATCCAAGAACCACAAACAACATGTGGACTGTTTTATGGTTGATCTGCTACGAAAAGACCTTCCCTTGTTTGTCTAAATGAATAAATAAAAGCAGGGAAAAATTATCTCGATACCTGATGCCTGTTTCCTCTTAAAAAAAACAAAGACGGGCTGTTTTTGCTGTTATTTAATGGTAAAATCAGCAGAAAATTGATTATACCTCCCTGAATTTGCCCTTTTGAAATGGGAACACCCCACAAATTAGAGGTAGACCTTATATCGGGGTGATATTTAGATTTTTTCCCCCCAATATTGGCCTTAATTTTTTTTTTATCTTTGTGAAAGCCGATATTTGATCAGTAAAAACCATGTTATAAGACATTTTGATCAGGCACCTGTTCACTAAGTGTACATGTATTAACCCTTGTGTGGTGTTCATATTTGTATTATTCAGCCAATGTTTGTGGTTGTGGTGTTCCCGCTGCATTTGTGTTTTTTTTAATTTAACATCATCAAATAATTTTGTGTTAAAAATACTCAAAGGATGTTTACTTAATCCCAATTGCAGGCAACATAAAAAGAATGTCTAATATTTACCTTTGCTAGATCACTTTTATGAATTAAAGTGTTATTCATTTTTTTTAAATAAAATGTAATATAATAAAAATATGAGAAGAAAAACATCATAAAAAAGAATTTCTCATCATTATTCTTTCAATAAAAAATGTAAATGGGTCCCACAGACCATACACCATACAAGGGTTAATAATTAAATATATATTGCTGCATAAAAATCACAATTGTTTCAGTGTTTTAATTGTATTTTAATGTCAATATGCTTTAAAAAAAACAAAAAAAAAAACAAAAGGTGTTAAATATCGGCCTCAAAAATCAGCTGACCAACCTTCAAGTATCAGCCTTAGAAAAACCCATATACATTGTGTCATATGCAAAATTAGCCACACGCACTAATTTCGTGCTAATTCTGCAGCATTTTAACTCTCTACAGTAGTTTATTTTTCTGCCAATTGCTTAAATTAGGTAAGCGATAGAATCTTAGTTCAGTTCTAAATTTTGCTTTTATTCTTCTAGTCACACAAAACACATTATCCTCATTGTAAACGCCTAAAACCCATTAGAAACCAAATTAGCAGATGTCCCATGTTTCAACGCTCACAGTCTTAAATGCTCCCATTCGCACTTGTGTGTTTTGTGATATATAACACTGTCATTATCAGACTTGAAGGCACAACTCATCTAAACACCTCTGCACATCCTACTTTCTGTAGCTTATTTAATTTTTTTATGTCTCTCGCAGTTTCCTTTTATTTTATTTCTTTGCCACATAGGCCGTCTGAGGTCATTATTAGCCAAAAAATTTGACAAAATAAGAAATTGAAGGTATAAGAGTGTTCAGGCTCAAGCATAAAAAGTTACTTTTATGTGTAAATTGCAAAATCCTTTTGTTGGAACAAAATGGAATATTCAATATAAGTCATTTCCTTTTTGTTTGTCTGTCAGATTCATAAAAAGACATGAAGGCTGGATTCTTTTTTTTTTTTTTATCACTTTTTTACTTGGCACATTCCTCTGTCAAAGCTCCTCAGGCCTGTATTTCAACGCCCTCATTGTTTTCAAAGATGTGTTGAAATATTCTGGGCCTCTTTTTTTTTTCTTCTTTTTTTTTTCTTTGAATGACTTCACCTCTGTGTTTTTTTGTTCCATAGTTTATGTTGAAAACTGTTGATTTCAGTTGCAATGGTTAAATACATGATCGCTTCTTAATTAGTAAAAATAAAAAAACAAGTAATTAAAAAACTAAGCTATTTTGATCATCATCTTTTAGCGCCAGATAAAGCATTAGATCAAAAACCCTTTCCTTTATTTATTTATTTATTTTTGTTTAATTGTTCTCTTTTTTTGCTCTTTTTACACATTTTCCCCCTGTGTTTTTAATAATTTTTGCTGATGTTTCCCTATTTTATTGATTATTTTGTTCATATTTTCCTCATTTTGCTCATTATTTGTTCACTTTTGTTTCTTTTATTTCTTTTTTGTGGCTCGTTATACTCATTTTTTCTTCCTATTATTGATTTTCCTTATTTCTTTGCTTGTTGTTTAATTTTCTTTCATTTTTAAAGTGAATTTCTCTACTAGTTTTTCCTTTTTTTTTTTTTTTTTACATTTCATACTTAATTTGGTGAGCTTAATTTAACATTGTTAAAACAAAGAATACATTTTTTTATAACCTTAAATAAAAATGAACAAAACATGCGATGTGAGTACTTTTTTTTTCCCCAATCGCAACAGGACAGAACGTCGAGTCATGTGAGGGAGACGACTATTAATATCAATTTTATTATCATGTTATTTCTATTTCTTTCTTCTGTTAAGAGTCAAGTGAGTATCTTTGGATTGTGGAGCTTTGCTTGACATACTAATTAAAAAAAAAAAAAAAAGATTAATGGAAGAAAAAAACCCCGAAAACAACAATTTGTTCCAACAACTAGAACACTGTGTGACACTCTGCCCTTAACTGAAATGTATTTACTCATTTGTTTTCAGGTGTATTGATGCAGATGAGCACAGATTATAGCTTTTGTTAACAACTGTTTAGCTGGAAGCAAGTGTGTAAGGAATTCCAGGAAGCTGCTGTACTTTGTTAATGAGAAAAAAACAGTGGCTAAGCATGTAATGTGCGTCAGTCATCCACATCACCTCAGGTCATTAGTATTCACACTGTACTCACAGACACCTCATGCTGAGATTGATAAAAGTCCCTCAGGCCTCACATATGTGTTTAAAGCCAGGGAAACAGGTGTGCGTCGGTCCATTAGCCCGCCTTTGTTTGCGTCGCTTGTGGCTACGGGGAGGGGATAATGTGTTTTTATGTGTGGCGTTGCATGGTGCATTCATGGTGCTCGGGACAATGCCAACCCCTGCGGTGCAACCTGTTTTCTACCTGCCACACTCCGCACTCCGGAGACCCACAGACCCATAATGTGTGATGTCTTCAAAACAGAACCAGCCCCACAACGGGATAGTCTGTGATCACAGATGGACTAGAACCACGGCAGGTGAATAATGCAGATGAAAGGAGAGGAAAAGGAAAAGGAGGCCTGGCTCCGGATGCAGGGAAAGTGAAGAATTAGCATTGTTTTGGGCGGTTTGGGACATTTTTTAGCGGTGCATAAACAAAGAACACAGCAGGTGGGATGAACTTAACCCGGAGGTGTCGAGGTGAACAGGAGGGGAGGGAGTCGGGGATGTTTACATGACTGAGAAATGACACAAGGCAACAAATAGGAGGAGGATTTGAAATGGGGTTGGATGGATAAAAGTGAAAGTTGATGCCTAAACAGAAATCTGATTAGATGCTTGTTTTTCTACTGTGATGCTACGATGCTGGGATGGTAACGATCTGAACCCAAAATGTAAAAGTGGTGTATTTATCGATGTAAAAAAAAAGTGACATGCAATATTTGACTGTAGACCCTTTGGTTCTGATTCCAGGAGACATTAAGTGGATTTAACTGCACCAATAGACTCTAATTTAAGATGTGATGAAGACTTGATGCAGCGGTTCGATTTTGCATCATCAATAATCAAAAAAATTAATAAAACTATGGATGGAAATAATGATGTGAACCTTAATGTGGCACTATATAAGTATTAAAAAAAAATGTGACAGTGAATGTCTCCTGAACTGAAGATGGTGCAGTCAGATATTGCATGTGTGCCTATTTTTTTGGCCAGACAGTGTACTAAGACGCTGTTATTTTTATAAATTAAATTCGACTTGAGGTGATCACTAACAGGACACAACATTTCTGTACTGAGGGCCCAGACCCGGGAAACATATGGGGTCCCAGATGACTTTTATATCCAACTGAAAGCTGATCCTCAACAATGGGCTGAACCTGTGGTCTAAGTGGGCGGGGCCACCAAAGAAAAGATAAGCTGACGTTATCTGACTCCCAAGTCAAACTGATGTTTCCTATCTTAAGTGTCACATACTAACAAACACTTTAAAACAGGTAACCATCAATCCTGGTCATAAAGAATTCACAGCTAACATTATTGAAATGAAACAGATTAAACAAATGAATCCTATAATAAAACATTATCTACTAAGTAATAAAACTATTTATCCAAAAAAAAAAACAATTTCATAATTAAATATTTCAAAGATTCATTTGTTCCATTGGCAGATTTATTTATTTGGCTTTTTTTCAGAATTTAGAACATAGCGTCCAAGAGTAAACTAATCTACAAACCCCTGTGAGGCGACTTTGTTGTGATATTAGGCTTTATAAATAAAATGAAATTGAACTGAATCAATCTTTTTTGCCTAAATGGCCTCACCGCCCACATTTCGTGACATGTGGGGTAGTCCGACAGACATCTAGAAAATGCAACTCAAGGTTCCGGATAATGGCCAGTGTAAGAAAGTCAATGAGCTGAAATCAACTCATTAGCCTAGAGATCTATGCTAGCAACAGAAATTCTATAAATCTATGCTAGTTCAGAAATATGCGACCGTATCCATCCCATATATCTCTTGCTGGAGTTTTCATCACCTAATCGATGTCATCAGTTTCTATAATGGCCCATTTATCAGTGATATTGATGATATTTTACGTAGCGTTGCACTAGCCTATGGGTTTATAGCATTTATGTTGCTAGCGTAGATTTCTGAGCTAATGAGTTTATTTCAGCTGAATACTGATACTTTAGCATCCGTGTGTTTGTAAGTATTTAGTCTACATTAAGTTGAGTTATTTTGCTGCTTCTGAATAAATAATGACAAAGAAGTGCAAGTTCGCCATTTGCATGTTCTCAACTGAAAAGTGCAGCGGGTCTGATTTATACAGATAATTTGGTGTTTTTGATTCATGATGAAATGCCACAAAATTAATGGAAACACTTTAAAAACTTGAAAAGCCTTTACTTTATCTTGATAATGTCAACACTGCAGTAACATTGGTTCAAAATGATGCAAAAATGCCGAGTTTCTATTCAGATAAAAAGAGAAAATCTGCAAATAAATGCACGTCAACACACATACAGTTGAGTTTTGAGCTTGATTTTTGTTCTGGCTTTTTATTGAGTTAAGTTTTGATTTGTCTAAATGTAAGCACTTTTTTTGTTTTTACTTGGAGGAACTGCCTTGTTTTTAGTTTTTATTTGGTTTCACTTTAATTTAACCCTGACCAGAGGCAGGTACTGAAAAAGTTTTTAGAGAAGTTTGGATGTTTTTGAACCAAATGCAGTACATTTTTACTCTTGTGTGTGTTTTCCGTAGTGTATTTTTAGTTTATCATATATTATGAGGAAAACCTTGGTTCATAGAAGCTGAAAAGGAAGCACAAAAGACTGTATGACATCAAGCATAAACCATTGTTTACTAAAGTTTCCACACGATACAAAGTCATTGTGTTGTCCTTCAACAGCTGAAGTGAAAATAAATGTGATTTTATTTTCATGATTTTTTTTCCTGTTTCTTCTTATGTTTGTTTTGGTTTTGACCCCTTGCGCACGTGCACGCTCATTACCATCCTGTTCGTCCTTGTAGAGGATGCACTACTCCTCCCCCTCCTCCTGCTCAGGGGGGGGGGAGGCCTACCCTCCCCTCCCCTCCCCTCGCCACCAGACGGGAGAGATAGAAAGCGAGAGGAGAACGGATCGCATTTCTTAGAGTCAACGCTGCATAGGCGATATAGGAACCAGGCAACAGGCCATCACTCATAAGCGTCTTCATGCCAAGCACATCCACCATCTCCTTCTCCAGTTCATGTATTGATTTTTAGACCGACAACAGTTTTGATCGCTGCTGCAGATGTGGCGGTATGTTTGCTTGCCCGTCCGTGTGTCACAGCATTCCAGTCTACTGTATGTTACGGCTGTCATGTACATAGAGCCATTAGTGAGTCTGTAGCATTAGGTCAATCGCTACATCCTTTATTGATGGAGCTCTTGACTGGGGATAAATTGAAATAGAGGTATGTGCTGTGAAATGTGCTATTGACGTAGAATGGAACATAAAGTACATCCCACATGAAGTATAAGAGGTCGTACGCACCCACACAGCCTGGCTTTCAGCAGTTCCGAATAAGGTAATGAATACAGTATATACGCACGTTTGTGAACAGACTGGTAACCAACAGTTAATTATTAATTCAGGAATTCCTTTATTTGGCTTTAACTGGGGATGTGAAAGGGTTAGAAAAAAATGCGCAGATGTGAATGGCACCTATTCATGTCTCGCTCTTTGTAAGTACTTGCGATTTAATGAGAAATGTTTTTACGTTTGCATGACATTTGATGCAGGTCAAACAATCACAGTATGTCAAGGGGAAACTTTTCAAAGGTCATTCTGTTGTTAAGTAAAACTCATCTGCCTTATAAATGTAGATGTGTTTTTTGGATAGTGATGCCCCCGAGACCCTTAGTGTATGTTTTATTAAATTTGTCACTGTTTATTTAAAGGGCTCATATTTATCTAAACCCGCTTTTATTAGTTTTTTGGTTCATTTATTTGTGTATTTGGGCCTTAATAGTTCAAAAACGTTGAGTTTGCACCCTCCTTGTACTGCAACGCTATTTTTATATTCATTTTTGCAAAAATCAAGTGGATTTCTACGAGCCGTTTTAATCCCTTCTAAATTTGTTACGTCTAAAACTAGTTATATCATGACATTTGCACATATAAGGTCAAGACTTCTGATCAACATTTTATATCCAAACTTCAAACAGATTACCTAAAATGTTCTGTTATTGGTCGAATGGGACAAAGCAGCACAGCCAACAACTTGGAGGGGGCGGGGACTTCAAGTGACTTGTGCATTTAAAGGGTCAGTGCTCAAAACGACCTTTCCTTCAGCTTCACTTGTTGCTACTTCCAGACTCGTAGTGGTAGTAGTGGTAGTGATGATGGTGGTGGTAGTAGTAGTAGTAGTAGTAGTAATGGCAGTAGTGGTGATAGTAGTAGCAGTAGTTGTAATGGTAGTAGTAGTAACAGTAGTAGCAGTAGTAGTAGGAGTCTTAGAGGTAGTAACAGTGGTAGTAGTTGTTGTAGTAGTAGTAGTAGCGTTGGTAGTTGTAGTCTTAGCGGTGGTAGTAGTAGTAGCAATAGTGGTGGTATTAGTAGTCTAAGTGGTAGTAGTAGTAGTAGTAGTAGTAGTAGTGGTAGTAGGAGTCTTAGAGGTAGTAACAGTGGTGGTAGTAGTAGAAGCAGTAGCGGTGGTAGTTGTAGTCTTAGCGGTAGTAGTCTTAGCGGTAGTAGTAATGGTAGTAGCAGTAGTAGTAGGACTCTTAGAGGTAGTAACAGTGGTAGTAGTTGTTGTAGTATCAGTAGTAGCGGTGGTAGTATGCTAAACATTACAATATCTGAGTCTTACAATATTTCTGTGCTTTCATTAAACCTAAAACCATGTTTTGTTTTGTTTTTAGCTTCCAAATGAATTTACCTTAAAATCATGAAGTGTTCATTTATGATCTAGTACTAAAAGATAATGCGTGGTGTTAATAATAATCAATAGAAAAGATCCTTTAACAATTCCTCACACCAAGTGAATCAAATTAATGCAAAATAATCATTATAATAATACAAATAGAAGTAGTTGCACATAAAAACACTGTGCTGTGTCTTATGTTATCAAGAAAAATACTGAAAAATAAAATAAACAGAACAGCACTATTTTATGGCGACCACGGTAAACGTTAAAATTAAGAAATTGTGCAAATGTTTGACTGTATTAGATCATTTACAGACCCATTTTGATTCAGTAAAATTGTGTCTTAATTGTGGAAAATCCAAGATCAAGGGTATGTTTTCTATTCGCAGTCACAGGTGCCGGTACCATTACAAAGCAAAGAGTGTTTCTACCGTTTCCAGTGCAGCAGGACTGAAAACCGCACACATCATCCCGTCTGTGTGCTGCTCACGACGCTACATCTTGACTTTTCAAGCGCTTCAAATTCTGTCTCTTTAATTTCCATTTTTGTCTTCCCTGCTCCATCCTATTCAACTCCCTCCGCCGCTCACACGCACTTAACCCTCCCACTAAATCACAATTAACAATAAAATTGGACAAGTCTTTGGTGTTGTAAATGAGGTAGTAATAATGCAGTCACATGTGGGTGTTTACATAGTGTGGCGCAACTAGACGCTGTCGCTGTAATTTTAGATGGTGATTAATTGTCACAGAAATAACTGCAATTACTAATTTACTGCCATAACTTTATTTATAGACATACAGCACAAGTAATGAAGAAACATGAGACGTTTACAGACACTGAACACTAGGACATTTCTAATAGGCCGTTGCTTAGTAATAATGAACACACACATACACACACATACAGGGTGGTTTAACATGATTAATAAACGTAACAAAAGAGAAGTTAAGCACACTGAAGTGAAATTATTAAAAAAAAGACAAATCTCATGCGGTGGAAAATAATGAGGAAATTATGATGAAATATGACATTTATATAATTTTATGAGACATTTCTAAAAAAAAAATAATAATAATAAAGCAATTGAAATTAACTCAAATTAGTATGAAAAGGTGATATTTAATAGATATGTACAGGCTTATACAGCCTTGAATCCTAATCAAAAATAGTCTGACCATTTCAATTATATTTTACATATGAGAAAATATATGTAAAATGTTTTACACAAGTATAGCTAACCCTAAATTATATATATTGCAACATTGTTATTATTTTATGCATTAATGTATCATATATTGGAGAGAAAATGTATACAGATGATAAATATGGGTATTTTAATTACTTTTAATAATCATAAAATAATCATTTTAGCTGTTCTACATCCCATAGATGAAGGAAATAGAATGGGGTCAAATTGACCCAAGGAATACACAAGGGTTAAACGATGACTACTACTGATGATGATGATGATGATGATAGTAAGTGGTACTAGGCACAACAAACCTCGCCCCTCGCATGTATTGTATCTTATTTTGGAATCGATCCAGCTGATCATCATATCATTTACTTGCATATATGTGGAAATCTGAATTAAATTGAAACAAAATTGACCTTTTGATAGACATTTGAAATTTCACCCATTATAAGTAAATGGAGAAAAAAAACAGATTAGAAAAAAATATAGAAATCATAAAAAATTGGACTTATTGTTCCCAAATCTGTTCTGAGTCATTGACAGTCTATAAACCCAATTTGGTGTGAATTCAACCAGTAGTTTTGCTGCTAAAGTGTTAACAAACGGAACCTAAAATAAAACAAAAAAACCTTGCTTCCCCCTTCGATGGGCGGGGTTATGATATTAAACCAAACAACTGAATCATAAGTATGTGATTTAATTTTTAAAAACACTTTAAATCACATTTTTCCCGACATTTTATACATATACAGTCATGAGCACCATAAACATAGAAATAAAACATAAATCTCCATCCACGCTTACTGCTTTGAGTAGTGGATTACTGGTGCACATCCCTTCATAATAAAAACAATAATAAATACATACATCAGTAAAATATGACCACAGTTAAACTATAAAAATAAATAGGAATATATGCATCATAATAGAGGTTTTTTAGAAGAAGACAAAGATGAATTAGATTTTTTTTTTTTTTTCATTAATACACTGTAAATAACCAAACACTAACTGAATTTAATGCCCACAATACAGCACATACTGCACATTTTTGCAGAGGGACAGGTGACATTTTATAGCTCACCCTCTAAAACATGATCCATAAATCACATTCTACCAGTAGAAAAAAAAAAACATTTGTCGAGCCAGAACCACTCCAGTGTTATTTTAGTTTAATACATGCATAGATGTAAACACACACTTATTTGCACATGCATTAACTGTGTTCTATTTTGGGACATATCCTCGCTGGTATTGATGTTATTGGTTATTCTGTGCAGCCTGGTCCCTGTGGTCCTTTTCATAGTCTTTTAACCATTTAAGCGCTGGAGCTTTTTTCCGTTAAAATATTCAGTTTTCATGTGATTTCAAGGGTTAAGAACTGAAGTCATTCTGGAAATAAAAAAAGTCACGATGAGAGTAAATGTACTCAATTAATTTGCATATTGTGACATCACATGGTGGCGGCCATATTGGATTGTAAAGCTTTTAGTAAAATTGAAATGCATTACACATTTACATAAAAGTTTTGTTGGTTTGTTTGGTTTTTAACCTTATCCTTAAAATTAATGAACCTAAATGTTAGTAAAAAATATAAAATGTTATTACTCTATCTGGAGTTATGGTCTGTTTCATTCACTTCTGCTGATTGTCACAATATTGCAACTTTGGTGCTTAAAGGGTTAACGTGCAAACTGCTGGTTCCATGTTCAGCAAATCCAAATATTACTCTTTTTAATGCTTTTAATTGTTACTATTTTACTATTTCTTTAATTGTAACCTATCGCTTTTTTCATTTTAGAGCATGTTTTTTGGGGTCTGTTTTCGCTTAACTGCAGGTTTGGAAGTTTGTCTGGATCGTAAACATGACAGACACTGAAAGAGGATGTGCATCTGAGCAGTGTTTTCTCTTCACTTTAAAAAAAACGGAACCTAAAAGCTTAAAAAAAACATCGAGGAAACGAAAATAAAAGGCCTCCTCAGTTGAACCCTGAGCGTATTTATTTATGAGTTTTACTGTGAGAAACCCAGACGGAAACATCTGGGGGGGTGTTCATGTGGCTTTGTTTTGCAGAGGTGATGGATGCATGCGGCTGCGTTGGATCAGCTGATGTTTTGGTGACTGTTGCTTTGTACTTTGTGTGCTGGCCTCATGCTGACTCAGCAACATAGGCAACAGACGCTCTGTAAGTGCTCTAATGGTGGCATCTTGCAGTTATTGAACTCGTGCAAAGACAGCTTTCCATCATTTGGTTCTCACTCATGCACCTTGGGTTAGTCTTACACAGTTTTCAATATAATTCCTGCTAGACTTGTCCCAATCCGATATTTGGATCAGATCAGCCACCGATATTAGCAAAAAAAAAGGAGTATCGGATCGGCCAGCACGGAAAAAATCCGATCCAGACTCCCGATCCAGTTTTTTGAAAACCGTCCCGGGTTTTCCGCACCAATTTAGTTAATCCATTCCATTTGTTTGTTGAGGGTTCCGTAAATCTACTCCACATTTTCCAGCACACCTTCAGCACATTAGCGTCTCTCAGGGGGGAGATTGAGGAGTTGAAGGCATTTTTGTTTT
>JAPSES010051116.1:0-14556 GCA_029822895.1 Maxillicosta whitleyi
AATCTATCTATCTATCTATCTATCTAATGCCATATACACACACTGTTTTTGGGAAGTGCTGGCTTTCTGTTGTTTTTTTACACTTAATCTTACAGGCTTTATACACAGAGGAAGACAGACATCAAACATAAAGAACCGAAAAGCTCAGTCCACAAACTCTGAGTGATGCTTCTTGAAAAGAGTGTCAATGAAATGCTTGAGAGAAAAACACTGCAGTCAACCTCATCTTTCAACCGCCTAAACACCAGTAAACATGCATCTAGGACCTCTCCACCTCAGTAAAAATACACTGTCTTCATGTTTTTATTGGGAGTTCTTTCTATGTTTAGAGGTATAGTTTTGCTTTAATGACAGGTTGTGAGTCACACTTTATAGCTGCACTTGAGAATGTAAGACTGAAGGTTGAGGGTAAACATTTGAGTAAGGGCATGTAAGTAATTATGACTGAAATCTGGAGGCCAAGATTAGAGAGTCAGCCTGTTGCTCTGTTTGTCTGAATACGAAGCGCAGACTAAACTCAAAATGACAAAGTGCACACACACTATAGGCACACGGCTAATCCTCGTAGGACAGCTGTCGCCCTGTCCTGATTGATCTGATACACACACATACACAGACATCACACAAACAATGTGGATGAGGCCTGTTTCCAGCCATATACCACTCAGCTGGATTATGGATGTAATGAATCCTGGCTTTGAAATTGCATCATCTTAAAATCAACAAGCCTCCCACCCCAGCCCCCGCGTCCACTCCCACCCCCATCCTCCTCCTCCTCATGCACAATCCCATAATCCTCCCCGAGCCAAGCCTTCCCCTAGAGATGTGACCACACCCCGCTGCTTTGGACACTGGGACAAAATATTTGGGTATTTGATACTTTGCAATATGAAAACCTCCACCATCATGTCAAAGCAGTGAAACACATCAGAACAGATCAACTCATTCAATCCAGTTCAATTCAATTTACTGTGTTTAGTGCCAAATTACTATCAAAATCACCTTAAGGCCTTTTACATAGAAAAGTGAAGCCCAGTATTATAGACAGAAACCAAACAAACCTCCCTTGAGCAAACACTTGGCAACTGAAGGAAGGAAAACCTCACTTCAACATAATAAACCTCGGATAGAATCGGACTCGGGGTGGGCGGCCATCTGGCTCCGCCGGTTGGGGTGAGCAGCGTGGCTTCATTTGCTTTAGGCAGTGATGTGCTGATCTGATTTTTTTCAGTGTACACCAATATAAACTTTTAGCTTTGGGTACCTGCCAAATCTAGAGTACTGATGCGATACCATGGATTAATTAACAGGCCGTACCATTGGGATCATTCATTGGTCCGATCAAGCGGTAACACGTTTCTGTTGTGTAAGCAGAGTAACTTGTATGCATGTATTATACATATCTGAGTAGGTATTTATAAGCACTTTAAAGTTATGTGTAAAACAATTTGGGGTGATACAATTTTTTTGGTGAAAATTTTTTAATTACTGCTGGATAACAAGTTGATGCAAACATTCAAAACATGAAGTTCACAAAAATTAATATCAAGTAGGGACAAACCTTTAGATATTATGTTCAACTATATGGAAAATACATATGTAAAATATAGAAAAGTCTCTGTTTTATTGACGTGATAATGATGGTAACACGTGGACAAGTTGTCATAGTAACACATGGACAACTCTTTACCCTTGTATGCATCCCCCAAAATGTTGACTTTGATGTTGACAACAAGCTGGATATAATCACATTGATTTATTTAATGTATTTAATACTAACACAGTGTTATTTACAACTGGTGGTGGTCCATACTGATTCACAGATAGTCTTTTTAAATGTGACCAGTGTATGAATTCACAAATTTTATCATTCAGAATTTTAATTTCTCAAAGTAATAGACAGTCTTTTGCATGTCTTTTTGTTAATTTAATGGAGCCTAGCAGAAGGTTCATAACTTCTGTACTGTGACCCTCATTTATAATGCTGTCATTTCAATCAATATTATATAGTTGAGAAAATCCATAAATAAAGGTCAAGTTGGACACACTGTGATGGGTTTATCCATGTCCATGACCATAAATAGATGGAAGATAGAGGGTGACCAGAACCATTTTCACACCGGTCTTGCAACAGTTGAAGAAGAAGAATACATTTCCAAGAAAGGAAATATATTACTTTTACAATCAGACACCCAATAATTCAATACCTATGATTTGGAAAAATAAATGGGTATATTTTCAATTTTTGTCCCATAACTCTCCTGCTATAACCATGGACTCTTCTAGCCTAGTCTTGGTTGAACAGCATTGGAAATTACCTAGCATTATACTGTTATCCACAGTAAATAACAGAAGGATGCCCACTCACACATGTTGAGAAAAAGGTATCAGGTTAAAACGGAACAAATAGGAAGTAGCTACAGGAGGCCAATGGAAAATCTAGCCAGTGTATGCGTGGGACTACAAACAGATAAGAAAGTAGCATAATAACGCACCTACATGTCCACAGTATCTGTAGACATCTGAGTGAACATCAATAAGGGAATCTAACCGAGCCTTAAAGATTCATGCAGCATCCATTTAACTGTACAGAGCTTTTGAAGTGTGGTCCCCGTGTCAAACACAACTATCTATGCACTTCAGATGATTACAGGTCAGACCTCCTCCCACAAAACCAGACCAGCACATATATCAAAAACTCCCTACAAAAATGAGAAAAGCAAGCACGGAAACTCACATATCTCCCAAATCTGTAAGACTTTCAAAAAGCACTGAGGAGCCATCTGGCAAACCATGCAGGATAACTGATTTTGATATTTCAATAGTACTTAGCCACCTGGACACCAGCCTGGCAAAACTGAAATGAGATCAAGAGTCTACAGCCAAGACAATGAATGAAGTCATTCAACTGTCAAAGAGCAAGAAAATCCAGAGATGGGCTTCATGCAAACTTGGAATCTTATACATGGAACATAGAAGTACTTTGCATTACGTAATTGTATTGTTTAGCTCAAACCACTGTGCTTTTGCATGTTTGACAAATAAATCAAGAGTTTCTTTACAAAGTTATGACAAAGTGAACGTATAGTAAGTAATTCAAAAATGACCAACATCTGTATGTAAGAAAAAAGACCTTTCACTTGATCTAATCTTATTACCCGTCTTGCTTTTGGATGTTGTTCAACATTGCTGTGCTCCGAGGCCAGTATCTAAAAGGTACCAATTACTAAACCAGCTATTTTGGTCACAGATGCTCATTTCCATGCACATAATACTACTAACTTAACTCAACTGTTCAATATTAAGTTGAACATCCTGTCGACTTTAGGTGCTGTTTCTAAATTAATGAACTGAGACAAGAGTTTCAAATCAGTCTGAAGATAAAAAACCTCAAGCCACGTGATGATGTGTTGCAAATCAAATACACGACCACCCACACACTGACCAACCCGCTTGCAACACACACCCACACAGAAAACAGCCTGTCCCTGGCTGGGACTGTGTTTTGGTCGAGAGCCTGAGGAATCTGTCATCCCAGATTAAAGAAAACTCTCTATGGGCTTTGGTTGTAGTTGCGACCTCTGACCCAGCAGCTCTCCCACTCCCACCACTGCCATCGGCCAGTGTGCCATGAGTGAAATACCCTCTTGTTAGTGCGACTTCTCAAGTTCTGTTCATCTCCACAGGTACACGTTCAAACAAAAAACACTATGAACATTGAAAAGTCTTTGAACGTACAAGGTTACAAATTACACTTATTAGAGAAACTGTGGCTTTTGCGTATACTTTGTTATGAGACGAACTCCTTGATTTCTACTCTTAAATATGATCGCATGTCAGCTTTTTCTGATTTGTGCCTCTATTGGCTTCAGTTATGATTCAGTAATTAACTTTTGTGATGTTTTAATGCTGTGGCAAGCAAATTAAATCAAACTTGGTTAGGTTTAAGGACATGGTTGGGAAGTACTTTATGGTTTGACTTCATCATCATGGTTACACTCTGGTTAGAATCAATGGTGAAAAGTAAGTACTTTCTTCTTAAGATTTGCTCTTCATACTTCATTGCATCTATCTGACGGCTTCACTTCCTCCTCTAAATGGAGATTCCAACCAGCTTTTAACATGCAATCCTTTGTTAAAGATTAAAGCAGTGGTTTCCAACATTTTTGCCTTGTGACTTTTTACAAAAAGGTTTTTTTCCCCCTCTTTCGCTCTACATTTCTCACTGGATTTGTTTCAATAAATGTTCAAATCATCCAATATGTCAGCAAAAATCTAATTGAAAACAGATTTGTTTTGTTTTTTTTCTCATTTGCTGTTAATGATGTGACAAGTCCTCAGATTTATCAGATCAGCCTTTGTAAAGAATATCGATTGTTTTGTTGACCCATCTATCCACCTCGACTTCCCTGTGCTGACACTGCCAATAATATCAATAATACCATCAGCCTGTCTTTGTCTCATAATTGCTACTGCTAAAGAGATCTGTCATGTGAATGTGTCATGATGGGGCATTTGAAATATTGACGAATCACACAAACACTTTTACGTAATAATAAAATGCAACTCTACAATACAGTTTTGGATGTAAAGAAGAAGATGCATGGTGATAGTTGCGCAAATTTGCGACCACTGTAAGACTGAATGTTCAAGAAAAATTTAGAGAGCACAGTTGGGCAAGAAGAATATTCATAGATCACAAAGACTTGTAAGAAATAACAAAATGTCACTGTACAATAACGTTTTGAATGTTTTGCTCTAATTAGATACAATTTTAATAAAGAAAACTGAACTCCAAAACCTTTTTTAAGGAAGGCGAGTTTTCTTGACTTCTTGCTCCAACTACTTACAGTAGACTTTGTTTGTCTACAAAAGTGGCTCGAGTATACATGCGTTCCATGATTTTATCCTATTTTTCTTATTGCGTCACCATTTGGGGCGAGGCGACCCAAACTACCATGACACCAAGAGAGTCCATATATAAACAAAATAAAATGGAATCATTGTATAATCTGTGAAGTACAGATGATTTTATTGGTTTTACTGAAGTCACTAATCTTGAAGTGTGTGGATGGTTTTGTGGCAGAATTATTTAGTCAAATGATTTTTAAATATAACAGTAAAGAAGCCACCGCAAGGTCAGTTGCCGGTGGAAACGAAACTCAACAACATTAAAGGTTCTCAGATAGCTTGCCATCAGAAATAAAACATCAACTAATGTAAACGTTAGTAAACATATCTTACCAAGATAATTTTTAGTTTATTGGCTTTTTTTTTTTTTTTTTTTACTTAATTCAAGCAAAACAAAAAAATATACCAATGGAACAAGTGAAAATGATCTTTTCTTGAAATGAGATTTCCAAGACCTATTGTCTAAAAATAAGTTCTTATATCTCACTGAAAAGTTACTCTTTACGTGATTATATCTTATTTTAAGTGTAATGAAATATTTTGACTAGAAATTAGAAAAATACACTTGGAAAGATTTCAACTTTTGCAGTGCAACTTTTTGTCGTGACTCAAAGTCAGTTCCAAGTCCTCTAATCTCTTTCCAACTGTTGTCGGTTGATTCAAAAATAAGGATTGAATTATAGATTACACCCTGTGTTCTTAAATATCTCTGACAAAAGTCTCACATCCACCTCATCTGTGATTGGTTTACTCCATGCCTTTTAGGCCCGCCTTCATATTTGGATTCAAGCCCCGTGATTCTAGACTGGTCAGGCTAACAATTCCTGTGTACAGTGTATCAGTTGCACATATATGTAATAATGCCTACATTTATTGTCCCTGTCAAATAAACTTTAAATAAAAAAACAATACAAAGATACAGTACAGTACTTAGTGACAGTATCACCTATTTTTTATTCACTGTGTATCATGCATGTCTGTGAAAGAATGTTGTTGCTTAATTCTTACGGAGGCGGCTAATGGCTATGACGGAAGCACATCCCTAATAGACCATGACAGGCCTCACTGATTATGTTACCACTATTAGGCAAAACTGCACATACACACACACATACACACTGGCAGCTAGAGCACAGAGTTGTCTGTAGCTTGGGGGGGAAGCACACAAAGCAGTACACATGTGGGGGAATGGTATTATGAGCCCTGAGGCCAGTGAGCTCAGACAGACTGAGAGGCTGTCAGTCACGGACAGAGATGGATCTGTCTGCAGCAAACCACATCAACACAAAAATAAACACGTCACAGGAACGGATGGACCCTGTCTCTGTCTCTTCTCCTCACACCACGGCGCATGAGAGCATCGCTAAGTATGATGCTCAGGTTGGTTCACAGTTTCAGCCATCGCCTTCATCTTGCTCAGTCAGGGCTCTGCAACGTAAATGTCAGGCTTAGGTCTTTAATGTCCATCTTTTTTTCATGGACCCTAACTCTAAATAAATGCTCTGTGAACTTTTGCTGTTATATAATACATGGGTTAGTGACATAAAGGCCTTTAAGAAAGCCAGATTTAAGATTTGCTGTTCAACTATAATGTTGTGTAGACAATACATTCAAAATAGAATTAGAAAGCACAAACCTCCGCCAAGCAGCACAGTTCCCCCACATATTGTGACTGACACCTCGCAATATTACTTCCACATTTGTTCGCCCATGGCCCATTTCTTTGAAAAAACAAAAAAGTTCGCCAAGGACAGCGCCAAACCAAACGGAATTACAAAGAACGTAAAGCAGACGTCCCAAGTCTCCCAGAAGTTCCAGAAGCCTCCCTGATATTTCTGGTGACTCCCTGATGTCCACGAGTCGGATAAAATATCCCAGATTTTAGACTATGTGAGGTGTTTGGGGTTTTTTTTGTACTGTGTGAGTGTGTGAGAGACTGTGTGTTCGTGGAACCTGTATGTGACTACATGTGTGTCTGTTCAAGTGAGTGCTGGCCAGTGAAAGTGCTGATTGGTAGCAATAAGCAAAACCTAGCCAATAAGCTTTCAGGGGAGGTGGGGCCTTAATTTATTATCTCTGCGAAGGTCAGTCAGTGCAGCCCAAGAAAACAGGAGTTCCACTGCCATCTGGTGAATATTTGTTAGTACTACAACAAGGCCAATAATAATAAATAATAGAGAATCCTTTAAAAAATTGCTGGATCCAGACGGTGATCCAGATCACCTCCAAAATTTAATCAGGTCTTCCTTGTCTGAGAGAGAGCATTTCCTGAAAATTTCATTAAAATCCATTCATAACTTTTTGAGTTATCTTGCTAACAAATAAACACATAAGCAAACACATAAACAAACCCAGGCGAAAACATTACCTCCTTGATGGAAGTAATGAGATTTAACATGAAGGGATTTAAAGTATGTCCTATGGCAGGCAATACAATTACAGCTTATCTTAAAATCATATAATTTCATTAATACACTTGACAGTCAGATAAAGTCTTTGTTTAAAAAAGGTAATTTCATTTCTATTAGTTTCTGTGAATAACCTTGTTTTTCTCTCTCTCTCTCTCTATAATTGCACCATCACATTCTAAAGCTGTTAATGGACTAATTTTTCTTTTAATTGACATAAAACTGATACAAATGATTAAAAATGACATTTACTTAAGGAATATTATGCCAAAGATTATTCTAACCACAATAATGACACATTTATCTTGAAGTTACTCCAGTTATTGGTGTCATTGGTTGATTTTATAAAGTCAAAGCTTGTTTCAAATGCTTTGAAGTTGTCTGCAGGACTAGAAAACAGGAAAATAAATGAAGCATAAATATTGATTCATTTTTATTAAAACCTATTTTTTAAATATAGATGTATTAATTTTACAAAAAACACAACATGCTATTTTAACAGTAAATAACACAATTACAAACTATATTAATTAGAATACTAATGTTAATACTAATTATAACTCCAATGATAAAAAATAATAAAAAATAAAATCATGATCGCAATTTTATCACAAATCTTTACACTGATCTTTTAGACGCATTTGCAAGTTTCTCAACAGTGCAACCAAACAATTCCCCTTTGTAAAACATAGCCCTAAAAGAAAACAATAATTTAACCCAAACAACCTTCCGGAACATTTTAATTAAGTTTGTGCAATTTTACTAACTGTGCCAAGAACATAAACATACTAAAACATAAACAATAACACTGATTAAGTGCACTCTTGAACATTAAAACTAAACTGCACTTGTTTTTTGAGGTAGCTTTCAATAAACATGAAGTTAAAAAAAAAACAAAAAAAAACCCAATATATCAATGAAGAAATGCCTGTTTCAGATAATCCTCCAGGCTTATAGAACAGGAGGCTGGTAGCTCTGGTTCTGGCTTAGTCTGATCATCGATACGTTCTAATCCTTCACAATCTACTATATTATTATATTATCATATTGCGCACCCCTAGTTTTAAGTCAAAATCCGTTAGACTTCATCAGAAGGGGAGCATCTTTTTAATTCCTGGGTGTAACTGAATAAATCTGAATTGGTGTGAATAGAGTTAAACACATGATATATGTTTCTTTCAAATCTCTCTGAAATGTAAACAGGAATAGTTTTAAAAGCCAAGTCCAACGTCCTAAACTCCTGTGAACCTCCTCCTTCATTGTTCGACCTTTGCTGTGCAGACTGATGTCTCTGCAGAGTTTGATCCTGTCAGCCTGTTTTCACCATTGTCTGTTTCTCTGAGCTTGTCTTAAATCTCAGTTTTAAATCGTGTACCCGGCAGCAGCCTTTCTGAGATCTAGTCATGGTCCAGTAGATGTGAAACATAGTGTGAGCCTCCAGTGCTTCAACACTGAGAAAATACTTCACACTGAAGTTGAAACATCTGGTTCTCAGCTGTGAAATATTACTATATATTACAGGGATTTTTATTTTAATAGGGTAGATAATATCTATGACATTTGTGAAGAAATATCCATGTTTTATCACTTACATTTAACTTGATTAAATGCAATGATTTGTCCTTAAGTCAAACACAAACAGTGATGGTTCAAACATTTAAAAACAAAAAAAACTTTCTGTGCATGACAAATTTTCAGACATTACAGTTTAAGGGATATAAATGTTATAATCCTCCATGAAAAACTCTATATATTTGTTGTATTTAAATATCTTAGGTACTATAGGACATAAAATCGTGTAACCGGAGATGGGTTTTTCTCATACAAATACAACATACAATTTTAACTGACTGAGGGTCATCCATATATTTATCAATGTCAAACAGAATATTCTATATATTAGATTAACCTATAAAGACCCAGCACTACTGCTCCCAAACAGTTCCCAAAGGAAACTCACTCTATTTAACCTTTGTTAAGTGATTTACCACCATTTATTTATAACATTATTCTCTGGATTTTGTATTTGATCAGTATGAATCAGTTTTTTGTTGGTGTTTTTTTTATTACTTAATTTAATGATCATTAAGATTTTCAAAAAATAATGTTTAGGGTATTATATCAAAAACAGATAACTGCAGAAAAAGTGACTTTTTCAGTAAAATCTATCATTAACTGAACTTAAACCCAGTGTGTCCATCCACTGTCCTTGATCCAACTCGATGGGTTTTACTGGTGAATCAATGTTGTAGAAGATGACAGTGTTTCCATGGTAACTACGGAGCCTCTGAATGTCCAAATGTGTCATATCTGATGACTGTGAAAAAAGGACAAACTGTATTTTACACCAATTAACTACTTTCTTATTTTAATTATCCATACATCTGTAGACATGCTTATTTCTTGATTTAAAAATCTTAATTCATGTGAAATTAAGATTTTGAGAATTAAGATTTCACTTGTCAAGTGAAATGATCTTGCTGCATAGACAGATATTTCACTTGTTTTAAGTACCTTTTTCCTAAAATGTTGTGCTTTTATTTTGTTTTTAGACACCCCTTTTTTTGCAGTGAAACTATGGACTTGTGGATACAGCAAAGTGCCAATGCTGCAACAACAACGCACATCAAACACCGAAGAGACCCAGGGCAGAACCTCAAGAGCTGCACCGTAATATCAACCATACAGAAGTAAGGGTGGGGGGCACTTGGCTAAAAATCTATATTTCAGGGGGGTATTCAACTGTAAAAAGTTGAACTACTGGTACAGATAATTCAATAACAGCTCACAGTGGTTGTCAGGATGGCCGAGTGGTCTAAGGCGCCAGACTCAAGGATCATCACCTTCCAAAGCTGTGGGACTTCTGGTCTCCCAATGGAGGCGTGGGTTCAAATCCCACTCCTGACATGCCCATTTTTCTTTTTTTTTTTGTCTTCCTTAAGGATCCTGCCCAAAGGATCAACAATGTTTTATTAAATACTAATCAAACAGTGCAGGAGTATTTAGGGCAGTGTCTAAAATTAATGTTTTTGGTTTTTTTTGCAACATCGTATAGCAAACTATTACATGACCAAAAACAATTAAATTTTAGCAAAAATTTAAAAAAAAAGTTGCCATTCTGAATGTCCGGAGTCACCATAAATTTGTAATATTGAAATTGGGTCATGAGCTAAAAAAGGTTGGGGTAACATCTGCTGTGTCATTATCACCTTTAACTCGTGTCTGAATTAATGTGGTTTGGGTTGTGTTTTTGCCACATTCTAAACACTGAAACATGACAATATTCACTTTAAAAAATATCAAATACATGGATTTCGACCTTGCAGTTCTTATGTCACAAGCCTAAAGCTGAAGTTCCAGGAAAACGGAGGATAAGAGGTTAACAGAATTTGTCAGTAGAAACACAAAAGAGCAAGTCTATGAAATTAGCGGAGCCACTATAGTTATTCCATGGTACTTGGACTGAAAAACATGCACATGCTGTTTGGATATGACGCGAAATACTATACGACACATCTAAATAATATTCTAGAAAACTGTGAGGCTTCAAGAGGAAAGCCGTGAGCTGTACCCATGAATATTTTCTGTCACCTGTCAAAATGATTTAATTCGCTTCCCTGTTTTTTAGCCTCAGGTTAAGCATGTGTTTGTAAGTGCGGCTGTATTATGTAAGGAAAAAATAAATAAAATACATGCATTTCAAAAGTATTTTTATCAGGCTCTGTATCTGCGGGTAGTCAACATTAAACAGTAAAACTGGGAAACTAGAGGCAGCAAGTAACGTCTGGGCATTTGTTCAGGATGAAACTATCTGTTAAGTTTACCATCAGAACAGCTTCAGACGAATAATTATTCTGACTAAGCAGTATCATTTGTTCTGTTAGCTGCAGACGAAATACACATCTGAATCTGTCTGACATCTTTATCAAGCTGGTTAGAAAAACCTGTTCTGAGTCTGATAACTCCTGCCGGGATGCAACATAGCAGAAATGTAAACAACAATGCGTTATGATGGGGAGTGTTGGCAGAGCCAGTGAAGCATTAAAATGTGTATGTGTGTGTGTGTGTGTGTGTGTGTGTAGTTTTGCAGTTAGCCTTCAGGAGAAATAATGATTTTCTTCACAAACCACCAGGAAAATAAGCAGCACATCCAGCGTAGAAGCCTTAAAACAAGTGTAATGAACTGTGGGAATTTAAGTTTGCTTTAGAACCGCAACTAATGTTCTTTTCCATTATTGATTAACCAACGGTTATTTTTGCAATTAGTCATTTACACTATACAAAGTAAAGGTAGTGGGAAAAAAGTACTTTCCTACAGCTCAGAGGATTTTACACCAAACAGTTGTCTTAAAAATTTCCATAATCTTTCATTTTATTTATTTATTTATTTATTTTTATTTCAAAGTATTGCATCAAAAAATGGTTCAAAGAACCAAAAATATTAGAAAAAAGTTTCCTTTAATTCACAAAAAGTTTTAAATGTGTTGATTTTCTGTCTTTTTCCGAAACCAATACCTTAAATTCTGATGACAGCTGAAACGTGCCCGATTCATATTTTGTGTTTTTGTCACATTTCATGTCAGATTTGTTTGACTCTTGCACACAGATTTGGGCGCTAACTATCAGGAGGACAAAAAAAGATGAGAAATTCTGCACAATTGAGTAATCACACTAGCAATTTGTAAGGAGAGGGAAGGCAAGTTTATTTCTATAGCACATTTCATGTACAAGACAATTCATCGCGCTTTACATGAGACATAAAAGCATCACAAGCAAGGCATAAAAAGTGAAAATTAAAGGAGAAAATATAAAGGATTCAAGATTAAAAGGTTAAAAAAAATTTAGAAACACATAAAACTAATTAAAACAGATAAAAAAGTTTAAACTTAAAAGAAAACAGTTCAGAACTAAACTTCTGAATGAAAACTCCTACTATTATTATGACTAAAGTGGAATTATCATCGCTGAATATCACAGATTTATCACAGTTTGTCCAGACCTCAGCATCCTGGTTTATTGGCTTCATGTTTCTCTAAAAACCACTGAAACATGTTTATACAATTTGAGGATGTTTTTACTTTGGACTGAATAATAAATACATCTGATTCCTGGGTCAGGTCAAGGACATCACAGATGAACAGTTCACTACATTTTGATTTATAATCTTTAAACCAGATACGTTTAAGACAAACAGAACACCTAATTAGAAATGTCTAAATGCCATCATAAAAATATTCAAAGGGCAAAATTTTATATCAAATATTTCCAAATGAATAATATCAAAAGCTACTGTGGCACTGGTGGACAAAAAATTAACAGTTATTTTTTTGCAAGAACGTTCTCAAGAGTGAAGTTCTTATGACATTTTCATCCTAAAATGTATGATTTATGCCTTAAACCCTCTATTTTAGAACCTAATAATTGGTTAGATGAAACAAATATTTGATCATGCCTAAATAGCAAGAATTTGACAAATGGCAGCGTCACAGATGGGCGACAAAAGTAAATATCAAATTAAACATTTTTTATTTCAATTATCAGTATCATATATACTTCATTTTTTTTCAATATTTACAACATACTAATAATATTAACATCATATTCAAATGTATTTTGCATAGACAAATGCATTTATTAATTTTAAACACTATGTTTAGAATATTACATATATCATATAATAGTCAAATATCCATGTATTTGGAATAAATTTAATTTATTTATAAGAGTTTATAAAAATGAACCCAGAATGACGGTAGAAAATGTCACTTTCCGAACATTCACACTTATTAGACTCCTCTTTTTTTTTTTTTTTAAATCACACATTTCAGAATAAATTTTCCTGAAAATATAAGTAATTACCTACGCAAAAATATAGGTTTGGTGTATATTATTGTATTTTCTTTCTTTCTTTCTTTCTTTCTTTTTTTTTTTTTTACCAGATGTTAACTGTCCTTTAACTTCACACTACTGTATGTTTCACATCAGTCTTGAAAGTAAAGTCATTGAACGCAACACTTACAGGTGTAGACTAATTTCATATACTCCTATACTTTTGTACATATGTGACTTTTTTCTGCTTTTGGACCAACAAGTGCTTACATGGGATTTAAAATGCGATTATCAGGAAAGATCCCCCCCCCCCCCGATGGGTCAGCTCCAGCAATAGTAAAGAGTAAATGGCACAGTGGGAGACTACAGTAATTTAAATCAGACATCTGATAGACATGCTAATGGCTCCTGTTCATCCGTAAAAGCTCCAATCATGGGTTTCATCTTATATATCATCCTGGAAGCCTGAAAGAAGGAGTAAATGAAACATGACCGAGTGGAGGCTTCACCACAGTCACTGGATTATTCCTCTGGGTGCCATCAATATTTGTCATACAGTGCGAGTAGCGACGAAATTGGGAGTTTGTAGCGTGGCTGTTCCAATGGCTACTGTTGCTGACGACATCAGAAAAATCCCCTCTTGAGTTTTACAATAATTCCGTAATTCCATTCAACATCTGTTAAAGTATTGGAGAACGCAAATGCACGATAGAAGATGTTTTCCCCATCACACTTACACACAATATACACACATATACACACACATTCAACACGTACAGTGCACTCATTAGTCAGATGTGAGGTCAGGCATGCCGCCATCATTCATTTAACAGAAAATGGCTGAGAGACAGAGAAGGCGATGGGAGGGAAGCAGAGAAAGACAAATGGGAGGACAGGACTTAGTGGAACATGAACAACCACAACTGGAAGAGCGCCCATGGGAGTACACGCGCACACACACACACACACACACACACACACACACACACACACACACGCATACACACACCTCCTCTACAGGCGTCCACACACTGCACAAATTCCATCCATATCTGCGGACTGAGGAATGACGCTGCCTGGGCTTTGTCAGTTTAACATACAGACATTATAATGATAACCAGACCCGGAATCAACTCCTCCAAACACACAAATAAAGTACATAAACACACACACACGCACCCACATACACACACACAGAGTGTTTGGGAGAAAGTGGGCCTCATGCTGTCTACACTGTCTGGTTAGTCTGTGGTCCATAACTGTCTCCAGTCGGGTTTAGAGTATTTTTATGCGGGTTAGGATGAATAGAATTAGAAAAGCAGAGTGAAAAATGGTCTGGTTTCTTTTAACCTCAGCAAATTTAAAAAAAAAAAAAAAAAAAAAGGGGGGGGGGGGGTGTTCACAGAGG
>JAPSES010051116.1:14566-33997 GCA_029822895.1 Maxillicosta whitleyi
CCCCCCCCCCCCCCCCCCCCCCCCCCCCCCCCCCCCCCCCCCCATCACAGAGGAAATCTATGAATACATGTTTTTTTGTGAAATAGATAATGACAGATGTGTTTTTGTGTCATGGGAAAAAGTTCAAGAGTAACTTGAGGCTGTCTGAAATGTCAGTAAAAACAAATGAGCTGTAGAAATATCGCATTTGGAAGTTTCCAACATGGTTGTTTAGCGAATGGTTAGGATTAACGTGACACTAAACACTAAAACATGCGAGTGCTAAACAAAAACATATGAACAAATGTGTAAAATGCACCATATTTTGGGATGAAAATATATTAAAGGAGTGATATTTTGCTGTTTTAAATGGAATTATTTGAAATTATGTCCCTGTGGTCTACATAAAATGCTCTGTTTGGGTCTGAATTCTTCATTAATTCAACTCCACAGGTTCATCTTCAACAATATTTCTGAGTAATGACACCAGAAAGGTTGTTTTGTGCGCTGGCCCTTTAAATGCAAATGAGCCACTTCATGCCCCACCCCCTCCAGTTTGTTGGCTGTAGTACTCTGTCCTGTTCAACCAACAACTGAACATTTTAGGTAATCGGCACCTTATATGTACATAATTATGTACATAAGGCACTTGTACATACATATATGCAGTGACATAACTAGTTATAAACATAACAAATTAAGCAGGAATTAACACAGGTTATAGAAATCTACTTGATTTTTGCTTCAGATTCATACTGTATAAACAACTATGGTCCAAATACACACATAAATGAACCAAAGACTAATAAAAGTGGGTTATTAAAGTAAAAATATGACACCCTTTAACTTAACTAAAATCTTTTTGAGGCTTCACACCCTTTTCATGATGCTGAGTTTTACTTCTACTATTGTTTAGATACAACTATGTGTCATGAAATGTGTATTATAAGAGGGAGAAAAAAAACAGTAATACAGCCTCCTGTGGTAAAACTCTCATTCATTTTCTGTCAGGTCTGTTCTGAACCACCAGACTCAAAGCAAAGTGGCAATTCTGTCCCATCAGTTAATTGGTTTGTCAGTTTGAGACAAAAATAACGTGTTAAAATACCACAAAATCACAATATTACAGGCTACAGGTGTGTACGTTTTAGTAGCTCTGAGAGGCTTCTAGACTGTTTAGAGTGAAAAAGCTACAAAAATATTCTCAATGCAGTATAAACCTTTTTATAGCAGGCCTTTATTAGTTGCTAAAATACAAACCAAAATCATTGTGTATATTTTTGTTATTTCTATCATTGCTCCCTTGTATGAGTATGTTTTTGTTTGTTTTTCTTTACATATACATGATGTAAAATGCAGATAAGATAAAGCCACCTAAAAATAATAAAAAGATAATTACAAAAAAAAATAAAAAATTAAAATACAAATTCAAACCTAGTCCACTTAGAACACAGAAGTTGTAAGTGAGTGCTTACATATTAGTCACTGCATGGCGACACATATGGTATTAGAAGAATGATAATTCAGTGGGATTGGTTTGAAGAACATGAATATCTCATAATTCCATGTAATCCATGATACTGACCCTTAAACAGGGGAGTGCGCTAAATACCAAACATACAGATTTTTATGTTATTTATCCTATATTGTTAATAGCATCAACCAAAATGTTTTGCACATTTTTTTTGCAAAACAATAATAGCTTCATATCATGACAGAAAGATTTATTACACAACATTTTATTAAGTTCTTGCAAACACTTTTTTTTTTCAATCCCTATTCACACATACTTCATCACTGGCCTGTGTTATTAGACATGTTTATTTGCCTACAGTGAAATGTGCAGACATTAGCTGAAAACTAATTATTTTACTCACAGATATGAGCTCAAAACTAGTTATCCAACTTCCAAAACTTACTTTTTTTTGGTTCCCTTACATTCATAAAGTAGAGCCTTTTTTTAATCATGGCACATAACAGAACTACAATTAGGCATGCAGCAAAATTACTTCCAACTTTCAACATCCTCATCCTATTTTCTCTAATAACTTCCTTTGTGTATCAGTTAATTTGACAGTCACATACTGGTGCATCAAAATTATAAACAGAAGTAAAACCTAAAACAGTTGCATGGCAACAGGGTTGACACCTCCCCTGCACTAGCACACACATACTCTAACATACATACACACACACACACTCCTTCAGCTTCAACACGTACTGATCCTGCTTCATTGACCTTGAGTGACTCCTCATTCTCTCCTCACACTGCGGTTTTTAAGAGCTAAATTCAGCCAGAGAATTCAGGAGGGAGACATTTTACCCATTTAGTGCTGGTGTCTGTAATTTTGAATAAGCTTCGGCACAAGTCATTTATTGTGGCATCATAAATCCACATTTTAGCTTTGATTTTAATCTCTCACCCCCGTCAGTAGGAAGTGAATTAAGAAAGTGAGGGTATGTGTATAAAACAAGATAAACTGTGGCAGTTGTTGACTGAAATGTAGACGACAGTAACTCTCTGCGAGGCTTTAATTACCGTCTGTGCATTGTACTGGTGCTACAGCACTATGGAGGGAAAGGAAAATGATTCTCCCACTGTGACATTATATTAGATCACGGCAGTGTCCACTTTTCACTAAGATATGGAAATACATGACTGACACATGAATGAATCACATTATTATTCATACCAATCTCCTTTTCTTTTGCATGGTGTTCATTGTGGTACAGTGGAATATAAAACCCCCAGTAACACCATTATCTTCTGAAGTTATAGGTTATTCAACGGTATAATCTTGCATAAGCGCAATGCAGCTTCATTATCACCTCCTTATCAAGATTGCCCATGACACTGTCTTAATAACATGTAAGGTTTGTCTGGAGGTTGATGGATCTTGGTTAAATCAGTTAAATTATGATTTGCTTCATGATATCAGTAGCTGTGACCCACTAATTAATTGCACATTTTCGGTCTAGTCTGCCAGCTTTGTGCTTGATCTTTACACCTGCAGTTTTCACACCTCTGTGAAACTAATAACTAAAAATAACAATGATATCTCTGCATTTTTAAAACACAAAACCCATAATTAGTTGTTTTTTTTCCCTACTGTGTCACATTCACTTTGTAGGTATGTGTAGGCAAATCATAGTAGTTGGTTAAAGCTCTTCAATACCTACAAGGTCACACACGAACCATCTAAGGGTTCGGCTTAAAGTCGAGCTGGGCGATATGGGCAAAAATTAAATATTGATTTTTTTTTCAATGTTATGGAAAATTTATGATTTTAATCGATTGCTTTCTGGCTTCACAAACTGAAAGCAAAACACGATTCATAAATAGTCTTTACAGATATACACCATATACAACTGGATAAACACATTCACAATTACATATATTTTTATATTACAGTTTGTATTCTGTCTCCAGGGGAATACACAAGCTTTGGCGATTATTTTTTTCCTCACGATTTTCATAAAACAAAACCCACATCAAACCAATTAATCCATAAAGACCCAATGCTACGGTTGTGACTGTTCCTCAATGATTTTTTCTCTCTATTTAATCTTTCTTTCCTCTGTATTTTTCTTTTCTTTTTTTTTTTTTTTTTTTGGCAAAATCAGGTATTTTCCATTATTTCTGTTGATCATGTAGATGTTCATAAAAGCTTAAGTGCATGGGTTATGGGTTTGTCCTGTCTTGTCTAGGAACAGCACATTTTCATCCCACCCCCTCAATAATTTTTATAGTATGAGTGATGCAATATTATACATTGTATAAATAGTTTACCACAATGTTAAGGTCAAATCTAGACTGTGACATAACCACTTGAGTTATGTCTTTTTAAAACCCTTCATTTACAATAATAATAAGCACATAATAACAACCACAGGTTTAGACCAGTTTGTAATGGTGTCCTTCTGAATGAACTGTCTTAACATCCTTTTAGCAAGAACATCTGAACATGTGACATGAACATGTGAAAAGGTTATAGCCGTTCCCCGCACTTATCACTATTCTGCTATACGCCGTGAATAATAGTGATAATGATGCCATTTTTTCTTTTTTCTTGAACTCATAATTGAACCTCTTATTGGTCGTGACAGCAGTTACCCTTGTGCTTCTTTGCTGACCACTGGCAGCGAACTAAATGGCCTGATTGGTGCTGGCAGAAGCCGCCCACCTACCTGTCAGCCGTCGCCTTTACTGCACTTTGTAATTTAACTCACTCTCTGATCCAGGAGAATTTCCAACCAGTGTAATAGAAAAAAAAAAAAAAAATCTTTACCTCCAAGATCTGTTCATATCAAAAGATGAGGTCATTTAAAAGTCACATGCTATTCCCAGACTGGAGATGTTTAAATCATTAAATGTAATAAACCAATCAATGTATACAAGACAGAAAGATAGTTTGTACTCACTTTATAACAGCAATGTACAGCTCTTATTGTGTTACAGCTAGAACAACAAATCCATATACTATATTTAATTATGAGCAACATCTCCTCTGCAACCTGACAACATTTGATGCAATAACAACAGCGAGGACACAAAACAATTAAGCAAATGACTTGAATTGGAGAAGAACCAAGTCCATTCAGAACACTGATATTATTATTGACATTTATTATACAAAGCTGTGCTTGATATACATTGTTTCTCTAGAAGCAAATAATGAAGGGATGAGGAAGGAGCCTTGTGGTACTCCCTTAGTTATTATCTACTATTTAATCTTTCATCTACTACTTGGATTGGGTAAAAAAATGTTTTTGGAATCATGCAATTGTTCAAAATTTCTGTTTTTTTTAATAGTCAATAACTTTTTTTTTTTTTTTTTTTTAATGTTTTAAAATGTTTCTATCTTATTATTCTTTTTTTTTTGTATTATCATTATTATTATTACTATTGCTACTATGGGTTGGATGTTAATGATGACACGATTGCTTCTCTTAGGTTCATTATTCAACATGAAAAAGTAATTAAAATGCCTATATCCATTATTCTGTCATTTTTGTCTACTGTTAATGTGGCACACCGTGTTTGTCTAGTCTTAGCTGCAAATCAGTTCTTCCTGTGAGTACAAATAAACAATAGTCACACCCTGAAACTCAAAATGACAACTACAGTGCACTTGGGGGGATTAAAGCAATTTGCATTCTGCTTTGTGGTTCCTTAACATAGTAACCCTTTATTATTCCTTTATTATGCTGGGAATTGTCAAGGTGAGTATGTCATCCATCGGTGCAACATTGAATTGCATTTTTAAGTAAAGTGAATTGCGTCTGGGAAACAAATTCATTAAAATTGTTTTGTGAATGAAACTGACCACGGGATCAGATGTGTTTTTATTAATAGTGGCAATAGTGTATGAGCTATGGAAAGGTCAACTGAGGGACAATGTAAATAAATAAATAAATAAATAAAATGCTAAAATAAGTCACCTAATATGATTTAGTGGCTACCAACCTCTGTTGTGCTTAAAATAACGGGACAAATAAGTAAGGCTATTGTCTGTGATGAAATATTCTCCAACATAACTAGTATTCAGATTAATGACCTTCAATGTACTGATTTGACTTTTAATGCACATAACCCATACATGTTTTCATTATTTGTCCTTAGTAAATCAAAATAAATATTTATTTTAGAGTGCTGAGTGAATTTCCTATGAAAGATAATCTTACAAGTAAGATTAAATGTTACCCAGAGGGTAACATATACCATATGGCTTTAAACGGTGCCCATGAGGTCAGTAATAGCAGAGCAGAATAGAAATCTGGATCAATTTTAACAGCATTGTTTCTGGCAATCAGCAGTGCAAAATATGCTGTAAGACAACAGGAATCTGTTGATTTAAACTATTTCTACAAAGGGAGCTCATACTGTTTAATACCTATTTGGCCCTTTTAAGTTGTGTCACAAATCAAAGAACTGGACAGTTTTATGGCACTGGATTTAGGGCTTAAATGTGAGGAGGAACATTGATTTATTAGATGCATTAGCCAAAAGCTGGATATTTTATGTAGAAAATGCTTCTCTGTTGAATTTATCATGTGTCAATATGTCACGTAGCTAATGATATATGGATATATATGGAAAAATACATATTTTATCTGTCTCCTACCATGTATTTGGTCATTACTGAGATATTCTGGTGCTGACGTGGCCTAGTGCATGAATACTCTCCACCCAGCTCTTACTCAAAATGCAATGAATTATTTATACCTTAAAGCTGTACAAATTAAATAAATTCATCACAAAATTTGGGTAACAGACACTACGTTCCATCACACAGAGAAATAAAAACATATAAGAGCAGTGAACATCCCACTGCTAAGATGTTAACAAGCTCCTTAGAGAAAAAAACAATGGCAGGAGCAGAAATCAATGAGATGGAGAAAAAAGAAGACTGGGACCGATGCAGATAGAGAGGGAAAAAGAGAGAAAGCTCTCATTCTGGGTATCACGGCCGCCCTTTCCGAATCCGGCTGCGAGGGGAGACAGTGATATATGAGGCTGGAATAAAGTAGGGCAATCCCCTGCTTGACAAGAGAAGAGAAAGAAATAGGGAAATAAAAGCGAGAGAGACGGGAAAGAGAGGAGGATTTAGAGGGAGGATGCAGGGAGATGAATGTGCTCTGTGTCTGCTGGCCTGTGGGATGGGGGTTTCCACGGCTGTGTACGGCAGTGCTGACCAGCATCAGGCGGCTATGTGAGGCCGTATCGCTGAATAACACTCGTTGCCTTAATAGGAAGGATGGATGGGAAAAAACAGGAAGGTCAGAGTAGTCCGACCTGCTGCGTTGCAGAGGAAGTACAGGATAACCACTGACCTCACTTTGACTCATACACACAGATACTCTGCACACATGCAACCACAGCATATGCAAGAACAGCTAAATGTGCTATACACACACTGCAGTGGAAAACACACACAAATAGGTTCAAATACACATGACAAACAGGAAGAGGACCCACACAAGCACCCCCACCATGACACTAAGAGCTAACCCAAACCACCACAACTACGCCTTTACAGACAGATAGTCATTACAAAAACACACACACATCCATGCACATGGGGACTGTCCAGTGACTAAAACATTGGTCTGGCAGCAGCTGAATCAACTTTCCATTCCTCTATTTATTTTTGTTTCCTTCAAACAGAAACAGAAACCTGAGTCAGCCTGACTTCTTCATGCATTGTACAGTAAGAGTTGAGTTTTAGTTTGAACTGCTTTTACTGCTTGGGTTCACAGTACATTGTTAACTTTAAAAACCTCTTACCAAAGCATAAAGGGTAGGGTAGCATTTGAGCCATGACGGGACTGGATGTAGTTTAGGTTGAGTTTCATCGACATGTGAAACACAGAAACTGGAAGATGTTCCCTGTCAAATTCTGTCAAATATAGCAGAAAGCAGAATCAGAATACTTTATTAGACCCAAGGGAACAATTCCCAAGGGGAAATGACTGGGTGTTACAGTCACTCTATTCGTGTAAAGGAAAGAAATAATCAATATGACAGAAAAAGAAAAAATACGCATACATATATAGCCTATATGTATATGTGTATATATATATATATATATATAAAACATGCAAACTCCACACAGAAAGGTCCCACCATTGACTGGTGTTGGTATCGAACCCAGGACAGCGGCAGAAATGTCCCAGTTGTAGATTCCTGATATCCCTTGTGAGTTCAGGTGTTTTGATAGTTTAAAGAAGCAAAGGGATCAGAGTGTGTGTGTTGGCTGCATAACACACTGTAGAGCTGCAATCGATGCGTCCTGTCTATCAACTGGATTTATGATTTTCTAATCTATGGATGTGATGCTAATGATTGTTACAGAGGTTTTCTGATTGTTATAAACAACAGAGCCTCTGGTCTCTCTTTGAAGACTCCAAGGCTGTGACATGTTCCTTTAGTTAGTTCACATTGACTACTAGCAGCTTGGAAAACAAATTGTAACATGACTTGTGTTTAATGTATGAATAACAACACAAGTAATGCCACCTTGAGACTTAATAAGCCAATGTGATTAACTAACATAATAACCTGTTAATATCTGATTAATTATTAAACTTACTTGGAATTATTTAGGTGGAAAGTCAAATTGCAATTGGCTGCTACATGAAATAGGTTAGAGCTTATTTTGGATGAAAACCAGAGAGCATCTACTGCAGCAGCTGTAAAACATGGCTTAGTGATAAACTAAAATCGATTGCATTTACATTTTTACTGTGTAAAGTATTTAGTGTTTGTTTTAACATGGATTATTTTTTAAGGTCTATTTGTCCTTTTCAATATCGTGGAAGCACCATAATAAAATACAGACAAAAAAGAAAATCCAGATGCTATTTACACCTGAGTATCAGTGGCCAAAACTGCTATTTACAGTGGGAGTGGGACAGCCCATGTGGCCATTTACACCCACTCAGGTGTAAACAGTCACAGAGGTGAATTGTACCCATGTATCTGTAGCCAACCGTGCTATTTACACAAGGGTGTTGTGCACCATCACATGATATTTTTACCCCAGTGCAAACTCTTCTGGCAGAAAGGCTTTTTGGTAGATTAGCTGCTTCAACTAAACCAATCTAAACCTGAAGAAGAAAAACATGTAGCTAACCGTTTCTGTGGGTATTATTATCTTCCAGGTGCACACTACAACTCCATAAAAAAGAATATATGTCAATTCAATAACACAATAGAACCTAAGAATATTACCAGTCATTAAATATAAAAGAAATGAATCAACTACAAGAACAGGTAGAAGTAAAATATGAAGAATTAAAGTTTAAAAATGCCTTAAGGATAAAAAAAAAAAAAAGGTCTATTTAAAATGGATCTACAATTTGTTACAAGTTGTGGGAGCATAATGTCTAAAAATGTCGGCAATGAAATAAAGTAACGGATCAGATGTAGAAGAATCATATGAGCCACCACTGCTAACAATCCACAGTGATGGATATTAATGATGGTAAAGACCCAAAAACATCTACTGATATAAAATATTTAATACATGTTGATCCACTAATTCTACCAATACATGTGAATAATTGAAGTAAATGCAGGTTATCATCTTTTCTTTTCTTTTTGTTGTAACTGGAATTATTTTCATTGCTCTGAAATATGTGCAATAATAATAAAGAAATAGTAGTAAACGTAGAAACACTGTCATCTTCTACAACATTGATTCAACAGTAAAACCCATGGAGTTTGTCTAGAGCTGAATGATATGGGGAAAAAATCATATCACAATACTTTTGTTTTTTTTTATGTCGGATGATGTCAATATGTATCATGATATAAATCAAATTCCTATTTTTTTGTCCATCTTAAATTTTCCATTAATCCTAAGCTAGTTGTGAAGATATCAGAAGGTTATTTTTTATTTAAACATGAAGAACATTATCCACGTGTTTCAGATAAATAAAACAGGTGCATATATTTAAAACTAAACTAAAATTCTGACCAGCAGGGAAAGGCTTTCAAGTTTTAAAAGAGAACACAAACAAAACAGAACATCTTCACCAAACAATACTGGGGGTATTTACATGGGGGTGCGTTCCATAACTGTTATCAAACTGAGAATGTAACTTCAGGGAAGGTATCTGTGTTCTTCACACACGCTACATGTATTCGTTCCGTACACCTCCGCATTGTATCGAAGGCCCCAAACTGAAACAGTTCGCCCCTACTTTTCAGTAACCCGGTCGCTTGAGTTCTCGGTCACATTTTCTCCCGAGGGAACAGCCGCTGCAGCCCAAACATTAGCGTGTGCTGCAGCTGCTCTTACGTCTGTGCTGTATGTGTGGCTCTAGCATGATTGTTTTGGTGCGGTAATAATTAATTATGATTGGCTGTTCTTTTGTCAAAACATGGACAAATGAATTCTACTGAAACTGTATCGAACATGTCTCGTATTTCTATCGAGGAAAAGTTCTATTGAGATATAAATAGCGTTATTGTTTCATCACCCAGCCCTAAGGTGGATCAGTGACAGTGACTGGACACAGTTAATGATATAGTTTGTTAGAAAAGTTAGTTTTTCTTCAATTTTCTGTCTTTTTATATAATAATCTTTTAATTTATTCTGAGTTTTCATGAACATCTACACGATCAATGTATTAAATATAGGTAAAATACATGCTTTACGCTGAAAAATTAGAAGTACACAGCAAATATGGGAGTGTTAAATAGAGAGTGTTGGTGTTGTATTAACACCACATTGATTTAAAACAACACTGCGTGGTGTTTTTTGTTAAAATTATGTTGTTAAATCATGGTGTTGAAAGTGTTAATTTTACACCGTATAGTGTGGACACATATAGACACTTTATGGTGTTAAATTAAGACATAACATTAACATATTTGCTGTGTACAGAGGATAATATTACAATAAATGGTGAGAAATCACTTAAGAAAGGTTAAACAGAGTGAAAAATTTGTTTCGGAACTGCCCCAAAAGCAATGCTGTGTTTTTATGTGTTTGTAATTCAAGGGTCAAACGGAAGTAAGACAAAGACAAGATTTCAATATCACAAACTGAAGTCTTACAAAAACAAGAAAATGTCTCAGTCAGTTCCTCACATCCGGACGATAGACTGAAAAACAACTATCACATAACCCGGAGTATTAGCCTACTTCTTATTTCCTACTGTCTGTCTCCATCAGTCTGACCCTTTTCCCTGCTGCTGATCTCCACCTATTAACCTCTTTTTCCTTCCAATCCTTTTGCTTATAATGATGTCGTACCCCCCCTCCCCCTTATTTCCATCCTCTCATGAATAATTCAGTCATCCTCTGCTCCAATTAAATAATTAACAACACTCAGAGCCATCAGATTGTAACCCAGCAAAGACACACTTAGCTGGTCCCCAAATTATCTTCAAAAGCCTCAGTGAGTCCTTCACATGCTGCTGCAAAAAGAGCCAAATGTTCAAAATACTCAGCTGATTAGTTGCATTTTGCATATCATTTCATTTAACACAAGTGTAAAAGGTCAACCTAAAAAAGATCATGAATTATAAAAGAATCTACACTTATATTTATCACAAAATTGCAGACATAATTTTGTTTTCTGGCCCAAGTGTTCGGAGCTGTACTGCAGCAGATTTTATGTTTAACCCTGAATAATTCGGCACATTGAGTGGTTTGGTGTTACATTAAAGAATGTCAGCAGAAGACACCAGTAATATAATGTATCTTCAGTGAATGGATGTTTTTTCCTGTCATCGAACGGAGCCAACACCAGTCAGAGGTGGTTTACGTCAAAGATGGGTAAACATCTTGAGTTATAGACAATTTATGTGGATAACCTTGGCTCTGGAATAATGTATTGAAGGACCCGAGAAATATTATCTACTGTATGTTCTACGGTCACTCCAACCCAAACCCTTCCTTCAATATGTAGGCAAGAAAAAATGTTAATGGAACCTACTGTATTTAGCAGAACACGCAAAAAGGTTTATTGATGACGTATGTGGGCTCTGATGGTTAATCCTCAACAGTGTTGGGAGTAACACATTACAAAAGTAATCCATCACAGTGACAGGTTTCCTTTGCTGTAACGCAGTAGTGTAAGGCAATACTAATCAGTTTTTAGTAATATTTTACTCAGGATATGTTCAATAGCGCTTGCATTTCAACACACTTTCTGTCTTTCACAAAAAAAAAAAAAAAAAAAAAAAAACAACCATAAGGAATCAAAACTGCGTCTGTGAAGTTCCATTTCCTGTTTGTGTTCAGCCACTCACAAGACAGTCCATTGGTCACATGGACGTATGCTCAATACTAACCCTGCTTTAAAAAGCTCGTTAGCATTAGCATGATCCCTGTGAACAGCAATGACAGCGCAAGCTAACGTTTCTATGATGAGTTAGAATTCTTTATCAGTTACGGCTTTATCTACCAGTGTCCCCAGCCCCGCCCTGTTTGAACATTTAAAATACTGAAAACAATGCCAGTGTTCTTGTTTGGAATTGAATTATATATTTTTAAACTTCACTTTTTCTTCAATTTACTCTGTTTTGATATAACCTCTGAAGTTTATCTGAACTTTTATGAACATCTGCAAGATCGATAAATTCAATATAGGAACATACCGCAAAAAATGCAAAATGCAGAGGATTGCTACTATTACTATTAATACTAGCAGGCTACTACTAGTACTGCTATAATAATAATAATAATAATAATAACAACAAAGGTTAAAAGTCAACAATAATTAATTTGAAAGTCACCAAAATAGTTCAAGGTCTTTAATTATTAATCGTCTCAGCTAAAGCAGCCATCGGCAAATCTGTTTTGACTTTAATTTTATCTTTTAAACCTCTTTTTTCCAAAACCAGGTGAAATTGTTAAATATACCAACATTAGCCTTGAGGAAACAATTGAAGGCATGGAGCTGAAAGGCTAACATAACCTACCGTAACACAAAAATGCAAAGTCACAGTGGAATTAAAAGCTGACGTGACAAACAATAAACTTAAAGTCATGAGTAATACTGAGGCCAAATTAGCCAGTGCTCATGAGATTAGGACATTTTATTAATTTTTAACATGATGTTACCAATGCAACTGTTGGCGCCTACACTGAGAGGTAATGAGACGTATATGAGTACAACAAGGGAGGACAGGTTAGACTTTTATCAGCATACAAATCTTTGACTGAATATACTTTCATAATTAGTGTTTGTTACACTGCATAAACAGCATGGCCTTGCAGTGTCTTGCTGAACCCCCTCACCTACACGCACCAACCGCCATCGCCAGACAAACACACTGAAACACTCTCTCTTCTTGTTGCTCTTGCCGCTCTGTCAGCTTTAGTCACTGTTGCCTTGTTACACTTCACAGAGCCCATACAAGTCCAGTGAAGCACACAAACATGTGATCACACTCACACAATCCAACACACACATTACCTTAACACTGTGTTATTGCAGGATTTTCTTCACGATCTTTCAAATACACACAATGAAAGTAGATGAAGCCTGGTCAGGATTGTTTCACACAATCCTTAGGAGTAAAAACTTCACAAAAACTTGAAATTCCTTTCGGAGAAAAAAAATCTGCAGCTTTCCAACAGTGGTAGCTACCCTGTACAACTTGACTCCTGTTAAAGTGAAAAAGATGTCAGAATTTGACAGTGGGGGGATATAAACTGGCATAATTCTTGTCCAAAAAAGCCCTAAGAGAAACTAAGAAATCTCTGCTTGGTGCTGCAGCAACTCCAGTAGCAAACAAAAGACCCACAATTCCCATTCCCAGATAAGGCAGAAAAAGGAACATCAGATTGAAACATATTAATATACAGACATCAAACACTGTGTTGTGCAGAGGTTTAACAAAAGCGACTGAAGGCCAGTGCATTTGTATAGAGACGTGTACTATCAGTAGACATATTGTCCAGCATGTAGACACAGGGTTGGAAAACACTGCCAAAAGGCAACAAGTTTTACCCTAGTTACCGATTGGCCTCTGTTTCACGTGATGTAACTCTTATTCAAGGCGATTTTCGAAAATTTGTCTTTCATTCATCATCAAAAGTCAGCCCGGGAAGATAGATTTCATGTGAGTGACAGAATACAAGATGAAAAGTTTAACCCATGAAATATTAAAAACACCACAGGGTCATTGAAAAGGCTTGGCCATCAAAACACAGCTCTGCATCCACAGTCCACATAGCTCACACAAACATGCCACGTGTGAAAAAAAAAAAAAAAAAAAAAAGAACGACACACTGCCTATTGATCCGTCTGCTGCTGATACCCCGAGGTCGAGTCAATAATACTGATCACTCCAACCCCTCTGATACGCACTGACATATTAGCACAAGTCCTACAAAAGTCAGGATAATGTGCAAGGGTCAGCTGAAAATCAGAGGTGGAACAGGAAGCGACATAGAACGAGTAAATCATTTTTGCACTTGAGTAGAGTTTTATTGTATTTCTTCAGTTTTCTGAAAACCTTACACTTTCCAGCCTCATGTTATAACAAATATGTACTTTGTTTACTTAGAACTGGGTAATATGGCCAGGATGGTCATAGATGACTCGTCTATTGATTGTTTTTGGGTTTGTTTGTTTTTTTGCTGAAAGAGCTGAAGACAAAGTATGATACAAAAATAGTCTATAGTTGCAAAGAAAATGATTAGACCTGCCCTTGTTTTCTTCAATTTCTTGGTTATTTTAAAGCCTGGTACAGGTAAAGCACAGGTGCCACAACTGGACCAACAAAGGGTCCAATCCAGCCCATGGGATGATTATGTGAAATTCAGATATTACACTGAAGATGATGTCAAAATCATTTTAGTTCAGGTTCTACATACAGACCAATAGGATCTCAAGTGGATCAGACCAGTAAAGTATTAGCATAATAACCAATAAATACTGAAAACTGCTAATTTTGTCATTGTTTTAGTACAAAAAAGTAAAATTACATGACAATGTAGGCATTCACAAACTATCCCTTTACAATAAATATAAACACCCTGAAATATCTTAAGAGAAATAAACGTAATTTTAACAATATCCTGCTTGTTACTAAATATTTTGTGGATTTGTTATTGTAATGTGTAAATGATAAACTGAGACAGAATATTGTTAAAAATGGCACTTATTTTTCTTAATTCATTTCAGGTTGTTCATGATATTTGACAACAACATGATAACAACAAAAATATTTCATAACAGTTTAATTTCAGAGCTCATATCTATCTATTTTCCATATTTTCTTGATAAAAACTAAAATCACTTCAGTTCTTACATAAAAACAGTGCTTTTAGACATTCTATGTTTTCATTTCTGTCTGTTTTAGTCACATGATACATACAGTTAGGATTTGATTGCATATTTGCATTTTGTTTTTGATGAATTTTAATGGTCTAATATTTTTTCCATGACTGTATATGTCATGTACACCTAATATTAGAAGCAAACAGGGTACATTGTGAATATATAGGCTAATGTGTGAGAAAGGTCTCCAGAGGAAGAATCTTATTTTTTCTGCTTTGCTCATGATGTCAGTTAATGGAGGTAATTTGATCATTTCACGATCTTTAGTTAAAATGTATTTGAGGTTAATTGCGTATTCCTTCTGTTTTGCATCATTATATATTCTCAAAACATGAAGCGTGAGTTAAAACATTAATACAAGGGGTAATAACATGGCAGATATGCCCACTTGGTGTATCAATCAGTGCATAAAGCAGACAAAAAATGCAGTAAGATCAATAGAGTATGAAGAAGCATGTAAAAGCAGAAACACCACTGGATCATGGAGAAAATCTGTCATGATGTTTACATTTCTGATGTGAGAAAAATGATCGGCCCTTTGGAGCAAGGTTTCTAATCATTATTTTCACTGAATATGTATGTTTTTATCTTATTTTATTAAGAAGTGAGGGTCAGACAACAGAATACAGAAAAATGTTAAATAGGAACTGTTTACTTTCATACCATATTTAAGTACATTCCAGAGCTTTTTACTTCTGCTTTTACCAAAACCGGAAGAACATTCATTTCTACACAACAATGAGTCAAACTTAGACTTCATTTACTCCCCGTTTGCACTAAAGGTGTATTTGGTGGTTATTGGGTATGTCTTTAATCATTAACGGTGGGAAAGCACTCAGGCTGTTGCCATGGCAGCTGTACTTGACTGTGCTCTGAAACAGTTGACCACCCACTTAATCACTTGACTCAGCATCATGTGACCCCCCTACAGCTGACCGTAAGCCTAACCCGAAAATGAAAAAGCATGACTGGAAAGACCTATAGTCAGTGTTTAACCCTGAAAGACCCAAATGGTCCCCACAGTCCAAAAGCATCTACTGATGAAACCTGTTGATTCATTAATTCTATCACATTTAAATAACTGAGGTAAAATACAGTTTGTCATTGGCTCCAGTGGCTCCATAGTGAATATGGAAACACCATCATTTTCTACAACATTGATTCACCTGTAAAACCGATGTAGTTTGATAAATGGCAGTGGTTGTAAACCCTTTTTTTAATTTAATGATCCATTTTACTGAAAAAAAATTACTTTACACTCAACTTTAATCTGAGTGTTTATCAACATCTACATGATCAGTGAAATAAATATAGAAAAATACCAAATTTTCACCGAAAAATAAGAAATGTATAGGATAATTTTATAATATATGGTGATAAATCACTTAAGAAAGGTTAAATAGATAGAAAAATGCATTGTGAAACTGCTGTAAAAGTCACACTGGGTCTTTATGTGTTAAACTGCTCAGCTTACTCTGGTACTGACATATATACTAGTTGTATTTTTGACATAAACCTTTCCTCAGTATCTTATTTCTTAAAGATAACACCCAGCTATTCATTGATGTGGATGTCATGCATTAACAGCTTAACATGTAATAGCTAGTAGTGAAACATAAACATCACAAATTGAAGAAAACATATAATTTTATGTTAAAATGTTTCTGCGAATTGTGGTTGAATGTCATGAATCAGTTCATAAGGATTAACCTGTGAATAACTATTCTCTTTGAAAGCACATGTTTTGGGCACATTGGAATAAATTAAGACTTTTTTTTTAACTCACAGAGGGGAAATCCAAGTGTCATAAAAGCATTTACAGTAATTATTACAGAACACAACAACACGACAATTACTGCAAATAATGGAGCTTTAATGCAACACAGAACAACTGTTCACTGCAGTAACATCAAGCAAGAAAGTGTTAATGTTTCATCCACTCTAGTATTAATATTATGATGGAAATATTGTCTAGACATATTATTTATTTTAATAGACATGTAAGTGCTCATTTTGTGCCACTAAAAATGATTTGAGGTTGCTTTGGAAAACCAAGGCAGGCCAGATTGGCAGTTTTCTGACCTTTTACAGATTGATCTTTGAATTAGTGATGGCCAGATTGATGAATATTAAAAGTGGTTAACTGACCGGTAAGGTGTTTGTCTATTCTTGAGAATCACCATGAAAAATTGATGCTTTTAATACACGTTTATGATAGAGCAGAGATATATGGGTACTACTGTACTGTCTATGATTCCCAGTGTCACCTTAGGAATGTATAACAATTATGAATTCAACCTGCTGCCATTAAGACGTTCAGAAATGGATTAATATTAAAAGTATAGATGCTTTAAATGGAATTTTAATGTAATACTTATGCATTTCAAAAGCAAGAGCCAGAAATTGATGTCCAGAGGTAAAAGTCTGGGACCATGCTGTGTCTGCTTTTTGCAGTCTTTTATGATGTAATTAGTATTTTCAATAATCGTTTTTTATGAATGAACTGCTTATTCTGTAAAATATGTGAGTGTTTTTTTTTTCCACCAATCAACAGCCAGAATCCTTATAAATCTCACAGATTTTTATATTGGAAACAATGGGAGCCATTCTACACATATAGGCAGCTTTGTTTGAAAAAGAAAGCTAATATATTACAATAATTACGATGTGTGACTTTTCATCAAAATTGGTTTGTGATGCAAATAAATCACTCTTTTGAACACATGGTGTTCTGAGAAGAAAAAATGTTTTATTTTAGTGACCCTGCAAACTTGCCGGACTACTTTCATTTCGACCAAAACCGGACTAGAACTGGGCTCACAGGACACTGTCAGGGGTAAGTCAGTGTGGATGTACTACACTGATGACAAGGATGAAATACAGATTCATGTCAAAAATCCACAACTAGCCTATCCCTTTAAGAGAAGAATAGCACGATTTATTGTCATGCAACAAATCAGATGGTCAGTGGAATATAAGACCCATTAAGACTGAATACTTAATTTTTCCCATTCTCTATAAGAACTTAAAATTGGATTGAAATATTATTATAAAGCCACTGAAACGACTCAAATGTCACTAGCTTCTATGAAACACACCCACAGACACTTCACTGACGTGTGAAATGATAGATGTTGCTTTTCTGTGCTTATGATGATATAACAACACTCATACACCATCCAGACTTCTATAAGCACACATGCATACAGGTAAAGGATGAGGCACTGCCTATATATCCCGCCCCCCCTTTTATCACAACACAGACTGGACCCTACTTATCTTAACAGGAGGCCGGTATGGACTCAGTCTATCTGTCTAATCCTGCTCCTCACTCAGTCTGCAAAGGTCAGTCCTCTTGAAGCTCCATTATGGTTTAAATATCAGCAGGACTCTTAAACAACCCCCACCCAGCAGCAGGGGATTATTAGTTGTCCTCGCTCCAAGCCCCAGTGTGTGTGTGTGTGTGTGTGTGTGTGTGTGTGCGTCTGTACACTGACCGTTAAAGACAGCCTGTCCCTTTGCCAGTTCTTGGTCCATTTCGATGATGTATTCCTCCTGTGTAAAGCCCCTTGTGCACGGTGACGACCCCTGCTTGCTTGACAACGACCCCTCAGCCTCTCCACCCAGAACAATAACCTGAGAGAGAAAGAGAATAGAGACACAAGAATAAAGGCAATATTCCAATACTTGTACGCACTAGGAAATTACATCAAAATGCCCTTAAAATCGCTCAAATGCACCTAATTTAAATGCTTTCTATCTTCTGGAAACCATTACAATCACATTCAAAACTCAGCTTGTGAATATTACCATAAATTCAGTAAATTCAGAGATTTGTTTTGCAGAAGGCATCGTACATTTCACAAAATCGCTTCTGAAAGCATGTGAAGAGACTATGAATTGCCGTATGTAAAGCTGGGTTTTGTCTCCTGTTCCTATTACTCTATATTCACTATGTTGTACTGCTATTTCAACAAGTCCATAAAAAACATCCGGTTGTTTTTCTACTATTTTCTATGTGATGATAAAGAACAGTGGAAGTGGACGATGGTGCTATTGTCACAATTCTTGTATGAATGATTGAAAGTTTGGTGCTAACCAGCGTTAGTTAAGTAACATTACTGCAGCTGTAAAAGTGTATCATAGAATATGGCTTATCACATTATGTATTGAGTTTATTAGCTCTTTATCTGTCTAATTTACAAATTAACTAAAATAAAAGTTTTTACCTTTCTTCTGTAAATGAAACAACAAAATTTTAGCCACGTAGCCACCAAAACCACCTGCATGATCATATGTAGTTTTACTGCTTTAAGTAGCTAGCAAACAAACGTCTTTGACAAATCTGAAGCAATTACATACCTTACATAAAAAAAAAAAATTAAAAAAAAGCTTACATCTTCAGGAATAAACTGGTATTGTTTGAGTTTTGACAATGGGCTATTTTCACGCTTGGTGGGTGGCAACTTCCGCGTTCGCTGATTTGTGCATTCCTACTTCCGGCGAAATGTCAGTTCATTTTGTTGTGATGTGAGAGACCAAGGACCAAAGATGTTCACTACTTCGCCGGCGAATCTACCTAAAATATCGTTTCCAGATGTCCATCGCCTGGTGAACAAGCACTAAAACACCCCGCTCCAAACTG
>JAPSES010051127.1:0-11784 GCA_029822895.1 Maxillicosta whitleyi
ATGTGAGCTGTCAATTTTACAGAATACAGATGTGTATTTTGCTACGAATTGTATGGAGAAACTACTTTTATTTTTTTATCTTTCCCTTAAGCAGTCAAGCAATCATTTGCAGTTTTTTTTTTTTTTTTTTAATTACAGTAGGAATGAGATATTGTTTACAGATACATGTGAACTTTACAATTTACAAAATCAAGAAAATATGTGTATTTTGTAACTCATGGTATGGAGAGATTTGTATCATTTAAGAGCAGATTGAATCGAAATTAATCGATTAAAAACCACAATAATCGAAATCGAATTGATCTAGGAAATTGACTGTGATACCCAGCTCTAGTCAACACTTACAGATAACTTAAAAATACGGATTAAATATAAACTTTTTGCTGGTTTAAATAAATTAAATTTAAGACTTTTAAATGCTTTTGCTTGTCCAGCTACATTTTTATTTTTACTTTCCTTACACTGAGTTTTAAGATGCTGCTTTTCTAAAAACACAAAGTAACTGAATAATTAATACACTAAATTTTTCACCTAGGTACAAAAAATAGCTAAGATGGAGCTATCAACTACATCTCAAGTTTCAACAGCTTCATCTCTGTTTTATACCAACTACATGCCAAACACTTTTCACCAAATTGGGATTCACAAAACCGTGTTAATGTACAAATTTTAAATACAGAGTTGGGTGCTTCTATGAAACTGGTACCTAAAAACAGGACAGAGGGACTAAAAATTCAAACAAGATACAGACAAATTTTATGAAGCAAGTTTGGAAGCACTTTGGGTTTATCTTGAAAACAAAATTTTACTGAGATAAAACACATTTTTATATTATTTTCAAACAAAAATCTGCACGTAACATGGTAAAAAGGACACAAAAATGACACCCTACTATTTTTCCGATTATCTTTTTAGGTATATTTTGTGAATCAAACTATGCAAAGCAGAGCGTTCCAGAAAAATCTCCACCGTCACAAAATCACTTGCGATTTATGTGTTTAAGTAGGCAGGTTCCACATGTAACACCACGTGATGGCTACACACGAAACCTGGAATGAGCCTGAAATTCATGAAAAACCTGTTTATCTGGATTAGAAAAACCATTAGGATTATCAAATTTAACAGTGTCTTTATTTAGAGTGGTATACATGTTTTCAAGAAGAAATGCACAGATACTTAGGATGCTTTTCCTGTCACAGTTTTGGTCCTATTTTTGGCCCCATTAAAAATGTATTATTTTTGGGAGAGCAAAAATAGTAAGTAACATTTTTTGCATTTATTTGAGGTCATTAGGTACATCCTGTAGGGGAAATGTATCTAAATTTCTGTTTTATTATTGGGTTTAAAAGAAAGCTGACAAAGTGACAGGTGCCAAAATTAACCCAGTTTAATAGAAGCACCCAATTGCAAAACTCATGAGCTTAAATGAATACTTAAGATATTGGTGTCCATGTAATTGTATGAGTATGCACCTGGACAATGGCAGGGTCCTGAGGCAGAGAACATGTTGGTTTGGGCGGCTCACACACAGTCAGGTCCTTGATATCACTGCCTCGGAAAATGATGTACTCGAAGGTGTCATCTCGAGGTGGAATGGGCCTATCAGTGGGGCGGTCCTCAGTGCCAAAGGAACGTACTGAAAAGAACACAATTTAAAATCAGTATCATAGGCCCTGTCACACTATATGAAACAGATTTATGCCAGAGACCACAATGTATTAATTATGACACTTAATAAGTATTTGGCAACCCAGAACGTTAGGAGACAAAACCAGCATACAATCTGCTCATCCAGTTCATACATTTCCACACTAACAGATGGGGCACGTTCTCAAATACGAATATTAATGAAATTACACATGAAATTTTTTTTTATTTGTATGCCAGATAAGTGGCAGAAGATGGATGGATGGATAGTTATATAAAATGAGCACTATTAATTAGTTAGAAATTTATAGTTAATATTTTTTCTAGAGATTTTGGAGATAATTGCATGATACAGGGTCAAAGTGTAAAGTTCTTTCTATTGGGTTTGAGTTGAGAACATTTATGCAAAGCAATAGAAACACATTCATTCTTCAGAACTCCCCCCAGTTAATTTTACTGTAAATTTTCATTCAAATTTTTATCAAGCTAATCAGATCTGGCAGATATTATTTACACTGGTTTAGGTATTTAAAAGTTCACATTAATTACAAATAAGTTTTGACAATTATCGTTTTTCTACACAATCCAGGATGAAAACCGATAAAACTTCTGAATGAGATGTCCTGTATTGAAGTTACATAACATTAGCTATTCTCAGCTGGTAGTGTTGAATACAAGACTGTTAACCACGACTAAACCGACTCAGTCTGCTCTGCTTCTTAAAACGGATGAGACTAGCAAGACACATTTTAATTAAAGTTTCACGTCAGAGGCTTTTGTTAGTAAACCAGGTAATGAGTGCGCAACACAATGACGTCAGACGTTAAATCTGCCAGACCGCAAGTAAACCCGGTAAACAAATCCCACTACCCACAAACTTCAAGTTACGGACAGTTATCATTACATCAACTCATCATTTAACATGCAGTTTCAGCATGCAGGGACTGCTGCTGCTGCTGTTAGTACTTGAAACTACATACGGGTAGCTAACCAGCTAACACGGGCTGCAAGTTGGAAAGCTGACTCATGTTGCAAAGTCGTTTACATATATTCCACGAAAGTAAATTATGAAGTTACCAAAATCCAATTTTATTAGGACGTACTTCATAAATACTCTACTTACTCATTCAATAGTAGGAACTTGGCCAGTAGCTTTCATGTCAAATATTTAGCATCCTAGCTTACAGCTTCATAATACAACGCTACGACTTGGAGCATTTTGGCTAATGCTACAAGCTACGACTGGCCACTTAATTAATGTTGCTATTCCTGATTAAAATGCACGAATTCAAGTCTATGGCGTCTGTGAAGCAAGGCACTTCAGAGTCATTGCGATTTATGTGTATTAACAATGCCTTACAACTCGCACAAGTATAATAACAACTAGCTCATGCTAGTGTTGAAGCAGCATTAGCCGATTAGCTGTGTTACCTTTAGCAAGTGCGACAGTCGAGTTCTCGGTGTCAATAGTGTAAAGGATTCCTTCGTAGCGGATCTCGGCCTTCGAAATGAGGCTGATTTTGCTGCCAAGGTATGGCGTCCCACCGCTCATTGTGTCTTTTAGATGTCTTGAGTCCTAACCGGGAGCAAACTGGACGGTCCTTCCGAACCGCGCGGTTATCAGTACGGATTATACTCTAAATTTCTTCGGTTTGTGCTTTTCCCCCAACTCGCTCTTCTCGCCGCTACAACATGGCTGCTACCTCAATCTCCATCGAACGTTTGTGAACGCGGGGGCTAACGGGAAATCATAATATCGCGCGTTTACGAGTCGTTGAGGAAACTAGATCTAGACAGCATAGAAGAGCAACCACAAAAAGGAGCCGTTCAACAATTTTCAAGTCATTTAAACGAAATGAGAGAAAATTTATAGCTATGGAAGCCTTAAAAAAAGTTACATATAATGTCATTGTATTATCAAAACGTTTAACTTATCAATATAACTTGGAGATCTATTTTCACGATAGCAGAACAATTTGACAATCACAGAGTTTTTTAAGCCCTACATATCTCAGTGTTATTAAAATTTAGATCATAATTATGCAGTGTCAGAATTATGAGATAACCTCTGTACATCTGGTGAGATCAAATATTATGAAAGAATTACAAGATACAAAGTCATTATTCAACAGGACCTCATAATTATGAGGGGGAAAAAATGAAGCATTATAATAAATCAGATCTTTATAATATAGTAAGTTATTAAGGCATGTTAAGTTATAAGATAGCCTCTCATTCTCCGGCTATCTTGGTTATTTATTAGTCCTTCTCCCTGTTTTATGGCCTAAAGCTGGTTCAGTCAGTGACATCTGTTAAATAATCACTTCTTAAAACTCAATTTTCAATACATTTTTTTTGTACCTGTGGTTTGCTTTGTTTTTCACTACAGTGTGTATATTTTCTTCTTCTATTTTTGCCTGTTATTGGATTGAATTGTTTTCATCAAACTTTCAAAAAGAACTGCAGTGTTTTTAAAACATAGCTAGCATTATTACTATTACCAAAGACAGATCAACTCATAATGTAGTTTCAGTGTTCAAGGTGGATTAAATCCAACGTTGTGGTACGTTTCTAAAAATAACTTTCACTTAACTTTGCAGCAAAGTTCTTAGCATAATTTTGACTTTTAAAATACCGAAAATATAAACAATAAATAGTTTATATACACATTTAAAATGATAAAGAAATACCAATGGGAATGATTCTTTGACCATCATATGAATAGACTTTATTTATAATGTAAATCATAAGTCATGGAGTACAAATATGAACTTAGCCCATACATTTATATCACAGAATAACTGTGTATGTACAATAATCTGTCAATGATAACATTAAGTGACTGGCTGCATAAACAAAATAATGTATTCAGGTCAATGTGTATTACATGTAGTATATACTCGGATGTGATATGGATAAGATCTATTCTGGTGGTTGTTTGTCTGTGCTCGAAAACAACACGGGTCCTCCGCGCATGCGTACATTCTAAAATACGATTTGCACAACGGTCCAACATCAAAGATGGCGGGAGCCTCCGACCCACTGGAGGACATGCTCTTCAATGAGGTGGATGAGAAAGCAGTTAGCGACTTAGTTGGCTCTCTGGAATCACAACTCGGCGATCGTAAGGCTCCCGCTGCTTCATATTCCGACGTGAAACGAGAGGGAGGTCCAGCCGCTGTCAGCCAGTTCTCAGGGAAAGTGCGCGATCAAGTGGGGTCTCTGGAGCAGCCGCAACAAGGGCATCCAAAAGCGGGGTTAAACCAGGAACCCGCCGCTAATGAGCCGCTCTCCGGCAAAACCCTTACCTCCTCTACCTCCTCAATCGCCGCCGGGGCTGTAATAACCGCCGGAGCTAGTCTACAAACAGTTGGAGCATCTCCTTCTACTATTTCCGCCGTACCGGGACCCGTAACTTTGACCACTCAGTCCGCCGCTGCTAGCTTCCACAGGGCTGCTGCTGTCCTGGGTCCGAGTGCGGCTCCCAGCCCCAACATCGTACCAGCTGCTGCGGAGGCTATCAGGACCGCTTCACCCGGATTACAAAGTTTAAACGGTAACGCTGGAGCTGTAAAGTTGGTGAACTCGCCCGCTGTCCCTGCCCAAACCGGAGCCAATACTGTTATAAGTACTGTCAGTGCTGGGAGCTCTGCTATTATCACTCCTATGGCTTCACAACCTAATTTTCCTGTACCTCAGTCCTCAGTGGCGTCTCCTACAATAGCTTTGCAGAGGCACCCCAGCCCAGTGGTCAGCGTCGCCCAGAATGGAGTAGACCCCAAGGGTGCCCAACTGGTGACCCAAGGTGCACCATCCCCAACAGCCTCCACCTCTCAGGTCATGAACCACAGCAACCCTTTGATGCACACCAAGATGTTGGTGCCCAGCCAGCCTGTTTCTGCGAATTCTGTCATCCTGACAAGTACTCCACCACCTGCTGCAGTTCAGTCTCCCATCAGCCAAAGTGGGACCAGTACAGCTGCTGTTACACTGGCTGCTGCAGCCGGGGTGAAGCCTGCAGTCAATGGGGTTGGTCAGCCTACAGTAGCTGTAGTGAGGCCACCAGGTCCTCCTGTGGTGGCTACTTCCATACAGCAACAAAGACCTGGGCTGGTGGCGGCCACTTCAACCCGGGCAGCTGCTCCTCAGCCCCCGCTGGCTGTCCGGCCCCAACAGCAGACCACCATCCAGTTGCCCCCTGGGTTCACCATGCCTGCTGGTGAGTAAACACACCACTGACACCAATTCACCTTCCCTGATGAGTCACCTATTGTTATTTGATGTAATCTTTTTGAATGCTGCATTTGTAGATCTGGACATAGTGATGTGACACAGCCAAAATCTCATGGGTGTGGAAAGCTACAGCCACTTTTGATTAGCACATTTTATAGGGGAAAATATTTACTTTTCAAAATAATAATCAGATGGATTGATAATGAAAGTAACTAGGCTAGTAGTTTAATCTAAAGAACTTTACAGCAACACTAACTCTTGATGTGTTTGACTGCTGAATAGTGGCACTGTCAGTCAGACATCTGCTTAACCTCCACAGAAACACTAAAACACACACCACCTAAAAATGAGGTGGGTGTGAAAAAGCCTTCTAAATTTTAATAGACTCGTGACACTTGTTCTGTGACATGTTGAATAACCACCATTATATTTCATGTTGTCTTCATACAGATTTGTACCCTGTATCCTCGCTGTGCAAAGGGATTTCAACACAGTGAACCAAATGATAGAGCATTACATGAATTAATGTATCTGTCCTTGCATGATACATTTATCGTTATGCTACACAGTCCCACTTAAACCGCTTAAATTTACAAGCAGATCATGGGCATTAAGGTGCATTGGATCGTTACATTTTTGAGTGTGTTACAAAAGGGTTTATGAGACATTACCACTCATTTCACATGGGTCTTTCTAAACTTTAGGAGCTAGTTTCCAGACAAGTAGTTTTCTGTAGCTCTGCTCATTGGAGTGGCTATGAGGATTAAGCAGACACTTGATGGTGTTGATATTCAACAACCACAAGAATGGTAACTTTTCTTGTTATTATTTTCATCATTTGTTCATCCGATTATTTTGTTGAGAAAAAAGAAAGGGGAACAAAAAAAGAAAAAACAAATAGACGCTGCGTAAAAGTCATATTTCGAACATCTGTCTGCCACATCTTTAGTCAGGAAGTATAATGTGTTAATCAGTCAATGAAGAGCTTTTCTTCCTCCTTCCTCCTCCTTTAGGTATGGTTCTAGTTCGGACGGAGACGGGCCAGCTGGTTATGGTCCCCCAGCAGGTCCTCGCCCAGGCTCAAGCCAAGACTCAACAAGGTCAAACAGTGGCCAACATCACCCAAAGACCTACAACACCGACAGCTGGGGCCACCATCCGGGTCAGCACCGCCAGTCCGGTATGTTTGAATTTACACAGTAGTTTACTTCCATCATGGACATGTCTGCTGGAAGTGGATGCATGGAAGAGGAATGCAGGAAAGGAAAACATTTCTTATATTGTCTTCGTCCAGGATATGTCACATCTGTTCTCTGTGCATCCATGAGATTTTAGTGTAGATTTAGATCAACAATTAAACCTCTGTCCCAAGTTGAAGTCTCACCTCTGTCTATGTTTACATCTGCTTATAGTTTTAAAAACAGTATTATCAGGTACAAGGGCTGGCCAAGCGTTTGGTCTTTCATCACTATTTATGATTGAAAGGTGAATGATACCTAATTTTGCAGGGAATAATGAGCACTTTTAGATGAGTGGTTGAAAAAAATGTTTTAACCTAATTTTCTGGCTTAAAAATAGTAAAAAGCCCTCAGTAATGGATTGACAGAAAACGAACATGTGTTTTTGATTACTTTATAAAACTATTATATTATTATTTTCTCAATATATGAGGACATAAAATAGCATGAGTTTTTCTAAGTGTTTCAGTAACGGATGGACACAGCAATTGTGGAATAATTACAAGTTTCAATTGTTTATTCAGCACATTTATTTGCGTATGTAATATCTACATAGTCAAATACCGATAAACTAATTCACAACATTATAACATATATTTATCTCAGTTTATTAGATATTTCTAACCACTGGAAAAAGAGTAACAAAACGTTTTTAAATTGACCTTACAACTTATCATACGTATAATACAGGTTCAGTAGAAGAAGATTGAAGTTATGCTTAGAATTGTGGGCAAAGAAGGCAAGCATCAATTTATGCTGAATATTATGCCATCTAAGTATTTTTAAAACATCCATCCATCCATTTTCAACCACTTGGCCTATCCCAGCAACTACGGGTGGAAGGCGGGGTACACCCTGGATGAGCCGCCAGTTCATCGCAGGTTCGCATGTTTTATTTTTAAAACATTTTTCTAAAAATAAAACTTGTGCTGGACACTAGAAGTAATGTACCTTCAAAATATGCAAGTGTTCAGAAGGTGATTTTAAATGTATTTTCTGATCTAGATGTTAACTTCCCCTTGGCTGGCCCTACATTTACATGGACCCTGATATTCCACTACTATTACTATTACTGCTACTACTTCTACTCTTTAGGTGTCACCACAGCAAATAATCTGCTTCCATCTGACTTTGTCTCTTGCATCTTCTTCTTACACTGCAACTACCTGCATGTTCTGCTTGGTCGTCTTTGCCTCCTGCCTGGTAGCTCCACCTTCACCATCTTTCTGCCAATATACTCACCCTGATTTTCCACTAATACAGTGTATACCAGCCCAGTCAGGATAAAAAACATCTTATGTGACTACCTCAGTGAGAAGCGTTTGGTCTGATCAGAGATCGGCATGTGACAGGTGGTGTAAACCTTTGATGATTCATTCAGTAAGGAAATATTAGCACTTAACAACTGTGTAAACACTGGATACCATCATTTCTCTATGTTTGGAATATATCTTTTCTTTCTGCGCATGTTGACACATTAGGGGATGTGAGAGTTTTCAGGAGGGACAGATACATAGAGGTAGTAAAACAAAACTGTTATTTGGCTTTGTCGGTGACCTTACAAGAATAAGTCATAATAAATATGACGAGCAATAGTACCTTGTGCATTGCATTGTATGGAAACGCACAGTAATTAAGGATTGTTGAACTCCTTGAAGGTCGAAAGACAATTTCTTCAGTTAACTTGACCAGTTCCACAGTTGGCGGAAACACTTTGTGCACATCAAAAAAGTTCTATACTGACTAAATATTATGGGGTGTATACACACATATTACTACATAGCACACATTCATGTCAACAATTAAACTGTTTGTCTAATAAGAGTAATTTCAGTTGTTTTCATGGAACTGAAGCCTATGTAATGATGATTTTTTACTAGTGATATAGCAATTAATAGGTCAAAATGATTATTTCATGATGCCAGTAAACAAAAAAAATGAATGCTCATACATCTGCAAATTTTCAGTCATTCAGAAATACTGGTATGGTACTGTCTGACTCATAAATGTTGTTGTTAAACACTCTAAATCATTTTATTCATAGCTTTTGTCTCAAGCACAAGCAGAACAGATTTACTCACAGAGGCAGTGGCACTACACACATGAGTGTTAAATAACTATAGATTTACCTTAAATGATTTTGTCTCATTTTTTCAGATCAAATTGGTGTATTTTATCACATGCAAAAACATCTGCATCATGTATTAGCCATCATCTCACCAGCTCTCTAAATAACCGGCCTTTGAAGAACCAATATCACTCAGTCCACTGATCTTTTCCCACTGTTTCAACTTCAACAACCCTGAAATAGGCTCGGTTGTTTTTGTTTCATGTTTTGTTTGTCCCACTCATGGTAATGCACCATTCTAGTGAGAAAACAACAAATGAATCACAACACAAACACGACGCTGTTTGCACATTCCATGCTTGAAAAGTGCTGTACAATGAACTGTATTTCGTTCACTGTTTTAAATTGTTGTATTTTGTAATAGTTCATTTAAAATAGAAGCAAAGATTGAAATTAGAATTGATTTAAAATGAATTGATGTGGGTCCTCATGTCCTTATCTGAACTTTGAACATTCACTGTTGGTGCTTTGCTCAACATAAAGTGATCTGGTTTCTTCAGGCTCCTGGTACACCTCAGACCGTCCGCCTGGCCTCCCCTGCTCAGCCCAGAATGGTCCAGTCCCCCGCCGTCACTACCACCACAGTACAGGTGGGTCTCCCATCGTTTTTAATAAATTCACACTTAGTACATTTCCGTCTTTTCTCTTCATATGCATTCGCAGTGAAGAAGGAGTGGAGACATTGAAATTAAAAACAGTGAAAATCAAAATGTGTAAAATAGGGCTGTCAGAATTAATGCTGATTAATTCATCATCATAATTAATATGATTAAAAACTTTAACACAATTAACCCATCTGTAATGCTGAATGACTCTGAACATCTCTGCCAATGTTTTTGGGGCAGTTTTTCCAAGTAGTTACCGTCACATACTTAAAAATGGACGGTTGATCCGGTAGTGACAGTCAGCAGAACCAACCCATAAAGATGGAAGACACTTAACAGTACATTGGCCTTTTGGATGGAAATATGAGGACCAAAAAAAAAAAAAAACCCAAGATGGAACAGTTTGTTTTGTTGTAGGTGTTTAATAAACACATGAAGTGCATAGACATTCCCTTTTTTTCTTCAGTCCGTTTGCTCATGCAAAATGAAACGTGATTAATATTGATTAAAAATTAATGATATTTATTTGTGATTAATTGAAATGCATCCACAGCAACCCTATGATTATTCTGATATAATATTTTAATCATATGCCTGCATTAGTCTAAAATACTTTGTACACATTGCTGTGGTGAAGTTTAATGAATCAAAAAGCAAACTGCAATAAAATTTAGTGAGAACAGTTACTTTCCCTGCTGAGGCCTTTTGTTGTCCTGCACTTTCGTGTCATCTTTGAATTAAAAAAAAAAAAGTTACAAAAAATATCCTCAATGATGCTTTTATATTGTCATATCTCTAAATGTAAATGCAGTTACTCTTATTTATTCACATTATAGCAGTGAATGGATATGAATATGAATGTATTTAGTTGATTATTAATCCTTAAATCTGGTCTTAAAGGTCTTAAATTCCACAGACACAATAAATGATATTGCTTTGGTAAACAATGAAAAGAATGTGTCTAATTAGTGTTAAGCATTTTAGCATAGCAGAGATCTGAATGAGTAGAGACATCAACAATCATTCATTGGTGGAAGAGTTCAGGTGTGAGCTTTAGCAGAGTGAACGTCAGCGGCAGGTACATTAATCATGGAGAAATGGTGGAAACGTGGTTAATACTGGTTCAAGGCAATAAAAGGCCTGATGTATTCTTATTTTTATGTTACATTTGATCAAAGACTCCTAGAAAGTCTTTAAAAAGTCATAAATTTGACTTCCTCAAACCTGCAGATACCCCGATAGCAAGACATAAACATCAAATCAGCTCTTCAACAGTAGATAAAGAAAAAAATGAACTGTTACTACCAGGGCTACTGGCATAGATTGTTTTATTGGATAAATACTTAATCCTCATTCTTTATATAAATATTTAACCTATAATACTAAATGTCTGCCTGTAGTCGGTACCTTTTTATGAACTGTTATGAAATAATTTCAGAAAACTTTAAAATGATTATTTCTATTCCTTAGAAACTTCAAGAATAAAGTGGTATTTTAGGAGCATTCTGTTCTTTTTAGGTAGTGCTGGAATCTCATAATTTGACTTGCTTAATAGGGATCGAGGGCTAAGGGCATGAGCCTTTCTCTCTGCTACCTAACTGTTGGGATGCAACCACGGAAAAACAAATCCAGCCATATGTGTTTGCTTAAATCCCTGAATACAGGGATTTGTGTGCTGCATTTGGTTGCAGACCTGATAGAAATTAAGCTCAAATGAGCGTTCAGGGAGCAAAACAATTAACAGGGAATTTAATTCTCAATCATGAAATAAATAGTAAAATTGGATTTAGAATCAAGTTAATCTATTTTTTTTTTTTAATCTATTGGGAAACGTCACTTCTCTACTTATTCAGTACAGCCCAAAAGACTTCCAGTGTTATGAACATTGTTTAGACCAGACATTAGTTATGCACTTAAACCCCCCCCTGTCAGG
>JAPSES010051176.1:0-11782 GCA_029822895.1 Maxillicosta whitleyi
AACATTTGGGTATACATGTGTTTGTTTTCTTTACAATGTTAAAAAAGTAAAAAAAATAAAAAATTATATATATATATATATATTAGGGTGCATCGTTTGCACCATGAAATTTTTAAACTTGTCCCATTGTCCTGTACCATGTATAATTTTTGTTCCTTATGAAAAATTATACATCTGACTGAAATTTGGGTTAGATAGGACATTTGCTACGTAGGCATTAGGAGGCTTGAAAATGTCAATATTTTGTGTTAACGGAGGGTTTAATATGCAAAAACTGCTGTGCATTAAGTACAACTAAAGATATAACAAATGAGAGTTAACCTGAAGCCAGACATATTTATCTAATCAAAAAATACATTTAAAATGAGAAAACCAAAACAAACACAGTAATGTAGTTGGTTGTAGGATGTCACTCAACTTGCTTTTTTTTTAAATTTACATTTAATGCTTGCTTAGTGCTTATTTGCATAACTTTGGATTTTCTTTTCTGTTTTGATCTACAGTCAGTAATAAGTCCTGGTAGAATTTTTCACATCTGGCAGATCCTGGTCAATCTTCACACCTGGTTCTGCAGCATCGTTTGTGACTGTAACACTTGAAATGGCTGAGCGGCATTCTTGATACAGTTCATTCATACAGTCCACTCACAGGGGCTTCCAAAAATGGGGTGGGATCCTGCTTGATCTTTGAAAATAAAAACCAAATAAAAACCTGAACTTATTAGGCTATGGAGAGTAGTTTCATGTGTCACTGGGGAACTGGATTCCCAAAACGGGCACCGCTTCTTTACCATTTTAAATTTAGAAACATAGATTAGATAATATTGGATAATAAAATGTGGCTGTGTTTTTGACTTCACTGTGCAAAATTATGGTCTTTATTGAGTGCATTATGGTAAATTAAGTGTTCAACAGTATGCACTAAAAAAAATGCAAAATAAATGCGAAAATAGCGTAAATCAGGATGCATATTGTGTTGAATACCATGTACTGGGATGCACATATATCGCAAGATGTATCATACTGTGACCCCTGTATTGGGATATGGATCGTATTGCAAGGTTATTGGAAATACCCACCTCTACTGATCATTCCTTGATTTCTGGAATTATCAGATTATTCAAGTGATCATGTAAACAGGAGGATATGATATGCTTTATCAAATAACAGCTATAATCTGTTATGAGAAATCAGATTAACACACCTGGACATCTCCCCAATACTCAGACGTCTCCATGCATGTATACAGGTTAATCACTATTTTACGCCTATAAACACAATTAAAATTGTAGAAAATGGAAGATATGTAGTTAAATGGGACCAGACAACCACAGGAAGTTAGAGTCCACCATCATCGCGTACGTAGGTACTCTGAAAGAATTTGGCCTAAACCAGGGTTTCTGATTATCGTATTTCTCAAGCACATGTCAATGTATCAGATGTAATTATTACCATTATCTGCTTACTGCCAGTTATCAGATTTTTCTGGTCATGTAAGTGATGAAAATCCAGTACAAAACAGAAGTAGACAAAGTCAGCCATGACTCCACGAAGTAAAAACAAACAGTAATTCTTATTTTTATAGGTTATTATGGTATACATTAAATTAAATTAAGGGATATTATATTCCATTTCTGTAATTAGAGTCTAATCTTCAAATGTCACAGAAAATTATTGGTTTGTTAAGAAATTGATTTTGACAAGAGCTAAGAAAAGCATTGACCACATTCATCCATCCGACACAAACACCACTAATTTCTGGTAAAAGGCTCAAAGTTGTGAATTCTTACAAATACTAGCTTTAAATGACTTGATTTGATCAATATGCAGCTGAATATATTATATTTTATATATTATAATACTATAGAACATGTGTTATCTTGGCTATTTTTGTGGTATTATTATTATTATTATTACCTGGCCTTGGCCCTGTCGCTCCAAGTCCACCACACACATGTCCACAATGGGCCCCAGGTTAGTAAACGTCTCCATCACTGCCACATACGAGCCCTGATCGTTACTGTCCACATTGAGCTGCAGAGAAACACAGTGAGCATTTAGTGCACGTTAAAACAAAGAGAACAAACAGTTTTTCACACAATTATTTTACTTATATTGCAAGAAGTAATGAGATCACCCCTTGTCCTTTGCATGTAAAGTAACACAATTTCAAAAGAAATCATCAACAAGGTCAAATTAATGGTAAAAATATCAGAGTAGAGGAGATAAGAGTCCCCCCTTCATATTATAAAATGGAATAATTATTTAGCATCATATTATTTCTGATGTTTTTCCCCAAAGTGTGATGAGTTAGTGGCCTCAGCTACAATAAAGCAAAGACACAAGATGAACTGCTGATAAAAATAACAATAAAACAAGTCTTTCAGTACATCAATAAACAACATAATTAAGAATCAAAACAATTAAGAATGAGGAAAATCCATCTGTTAACACAAGAACAGCTGCAAGTGAAATACAGTGAAGTTAGCTGTATGATGTTACAGGGGCATATAGAAACACAATATGCTGCGCACTTTTAATACCTGTCGGCCAAATATAGTGCAAGATTTTGTTGAAAGTTACTGCATTATAGTTTAGATTAGTTTGTCTGTAAAACTTATTATATACATATTTACATTTGAAAATACTGCAATATTATAACTGCATAAGGCCGTTTAACCTTGAACAAGTATGTCAAGGGGACTTATTTTCAATAGGCTTCTGCTCCATCTAAAGTTGCATCCACAGTATAAATTTGGTGCAGGTATGTCAATGCATTCTTCAAATAGTGCGATTATGTGGTTGAATGGACAGACAGATAATGAAATGGTTACTACACCTCTCAGCCCTATATGGGATCCATCATAAAAGAAAGTGTCAGGATCTTAGTGGTGGTCTAAAAGGTTTTGAACAAAGAACCATCACCATCAATATGAGAGAATTTACTTAATTTACTTAAATCATTTACCAAACTACTGAGCATTGGAAGCCTGTCTATACATCTGTATTTAGAATGGCTGCCCTTATCAACATGTATTGTTAGTGCTGCTTACCTTCACTAACTGGGAGTCACCCAGTCTGGAGCCCACGAACACCACTCCGTTGTCCAAGTAGGTCAGACACTCCGCAATAGACGTCTGTCAATAAGAAGAGACGGTAAAAGCCACATATTTCAGGCTGTGATGCAAAAGTAAGGGCTGAAAATGCATGCAAACGGAAGAGACACACAATCTGTATTTCAGGTGTAAACAGGAAGTATGATTTAGGAGTCAATCTGTTGAATAGTTTTTGAAGATGGATTATTTGAGCCTGGATATTTTGCACTTTTGCATTGTCAGGCTCCCACAGTGTGTAAAAAAGGAAGTTTGTAAACCATGCTTTGTTGATAGTGAAGTCATGACAGATTGTGTTTATCTGCTGAGCCATGTGGATGTGTCGGGGTGTCCCAGTGCGTTATTAAGAACATTTGCTAAACTATTACACTCATTTCAGCACGTTAAGCTGTTTTACTTCCCCACTGCTGTTCAAATTATTGTACTATGCTTGTGAATACAAATCAGGTATCCAGTTTTACATTTTAATGTTCAAACATTCACTTTTTCATGGCAGAGCAGCGTGCAAAAGGGTAATCATGCAGAGATTATTACTACATAACCCTCCTCATTCCAGCTTTTGAGTTGAACAAGAAGCGGTCCATCATGGTCGAGACAATCCGTTTAAGATGAGATGGTGGTTTTTCCTTTCAGTTAATAGTGTTGAGGCTGAACTGCTCTGCATTGTGGGTCATTAACATTATTGTGACTACGCTAACCAGTTTATTTCAGTGCGTTTAGATTCGCACTAGGAGTGTATCCTGATGTCACATTGAAAATATGTAGGGACTTAATTAGTGAAACTCTTCTGAAGGCAGGTGACATTTTATTTAAAAAACACGTTCCTGTTTCCCTGTGAAAACTCAGGGGGAAAAAAAACAAAAAATAGCCAAAAACAGCCAGAAGCAAGTCAGAGACACTAATTTTCATGGATTCCACCCCTGCCCTTGATGAGCACCTGACTCCTTCACATACATTTACATTTTGCGTTTTTTGACCCACTGAAGTGGCTCTTAGCATTTTTTATTTCAAAAATAGACACAACTTGTAAAAGTGGAGTACTCTGTGGCACTAACATTAAAAACACAGGCTGTCTTTTCTCTATAATTAATGCTAAACATTGAATCATGACCCATCACACTAGGGTTTTGTCCTTTCACATCAAGACCCATTATTATTTCTGACCTTTCACATACTAATGAAAGCAATGGTTATTTCTTCCACTTTTGTGTGGCAGTAACAAAAGGTCAATGTGACAACTATCTTCAGCTAATACAGGTAACATAATAAACCACACAATTTTTCCTACTCAAAGAGGAATTGTTTCATATTTATTTTTTTACATTTCTACATGGGCAGTAAACTTTCTGACTCCACTTGACACTAAATGATGATTGTAAAATTGGCGTCACACACAGTTTAATTCACAGCTGATGCTGCTGCTGCTTTTGACAGAGCAGACTAAACAGTACGGTTTAAAGTCATTTGAAAAGCAATCTGTCGGGCTCAGTATGCCTTCTCTTGTTGATTGTTTCTAGCTTTAGCATCACTCGTCCGACAAGTTAGAATGCACCGCCTTAAACTCAGTGGAAAGTCATTAGAGAGCAGGACCACAAGCCAAAAGCTGTCAGGCTTTAATATGAGATTTAGCTCAGAGCACAGTATTGATATACGGCCATTGTCTAAATCAACTTTACAGGTTTAAGTGGAAGTCTGGCAAGTGAACAACAAAAAGGTGGGATCGTTTTTCTTATCTTTTGTGTGAGGGTCGCCTAATCTATCGGCACCTCATGAGGCCATAAAGCATTTAAAAGTGGACTGGAACAAAGAAGCAGGGAGAGGAAAAAGCAGCAAGAGAAAAATCAACGAGCAAACAGACAGGGTGGTCGAGCCAGATAGGCAGAGCAAACAGATGGGAAAAGAGATTTATAGCCACGTAGAGAAAGATAAATGAAGACACCTCTCCGAGCAGCTCCACATGCAGGTCTTTGAGGGCCACCGTGCCGTCCATTAGCTCCTCCTTCTCCAGCAGCAGCATGAACAGCCGGCCTTCCATGTCCCCCAGGAGATAACGTGAACCGTTGGGGTCCACACGGTTGTGGCACACGATAGTGCTTTGCTGAAAATACACAAGAACTGAAATTAACACAAGGCATGTCAAAAATATGATCTGCAGGCCAAGGGATCCACTCCGGCCCACTGGATGAATTTGTGAAATGCAAAAATTACACTGAGATATAAACAATCAAGGATGTCAAAGTCATGTAGGTCAGGTTCCACATACAGACCCTAAAGATCTCAAGTGGGTCTGCCCAGTAAAGCCTATAAATAATCATAAGTCTACATTTTTCTCTTAAAAGTCAAATTACATGAAAAGGTTTACATTTACAAACTACCTTTTCACAAAACATGTGAAGTGAACAAGTGCAATTTTACCAATATTCTGTCTGTTACTAAATGTTCTGTGCATTTTTAGGCCTCCTGTGATCTGTAACTTGCACATTTGTAAATGATAAACTCAGGCATATTATTATTCTGGGTTCCTACAGGTTTCTGCAAGCTAAATTTAAGACCTAGAACAGAACGTAATGCCCATTTCACAGTCTATTTTAAAGCCGTACTGGTAGAAATCTGTGACTGTTTGGCTGAATGTTCTGTGATCATTTCTCACCGGGGTCTCCAAAGTTAGTGATTCATTTCTAATTCCAATATAAATTGTCAGGTTGGAATAGGTGGAACTGGATAGGCTAACGTTACTTTCTCTGCAGCGTGGACATTTCCCAGACACATATTGTCTGAAAGAGCTTTTAGTTCCATACAGTCCATCTACAGCACTACACTCTCAACATACAGGCATACTGGTGTCTTTCCTTCAGCTATCAAGCTCCATGATTGTAGGACAGCCTCCCTGCAACAGTCCAGGAGGCAGACACCATCTCTGTTCAAGAATCGGTTCAAAACGTCCTTTTTGATGAATCTTATAGTTAGGGCGTCGCAGGCTGCTCTCAGTTATGTTGCTATAGGCTCATACTGGGACACTCATGATACACTGAGCTCTTCTCTGCTCCTCCTCCTCCTCTCACCTAATCTTCTCTTCTATTTACACCCCAGTAGATACATAATACTGACTTGACTTGTCTGGTTTCTCTGTGTTTTATTGCCTCACAGGTTTTCCCTGGATCATCACAGGTTTTCCCTGGATCATGTCTGGACCTGCTGCTGTAATCTGTAATCCTGTTGGCTTCATAGGGCCGTGACCTCCAGCTCTCCCTGGGATGGTTCGCTGCCGAGTGTGAAGCAGCTGGGATGAGACTCAAGCAGAAATGTAGGCTCTGCACCGGTCCGTCATCGGGAAGAGGGAGCTGAGCTGAAAGGTGAAGCTCTCTGTCTACCGGTCGATCTATGTTCCTACCCTCACCTATGGTCACGAACTTTGGGTAGTGACCGAAAGAATGAGATCGCAAATACAAGCGGCTGAAATGAGCTTTCTCCGCAGGGTGTCTGGGCTCTCCCTTAGAGATAGGGGGAGGAGCTCGGTCATCTGGGAGGGGCTCTGAGTAGAACCACTGCTCCTTCACATTGAGAGGAGCCAGATGAGGTGGCTTAGGCATCTGGTCAGGATGCCTCCTGGACGCCTCCCTGGTGAGGTGTTCCAGGCATGTCCCACTGGCAGGAGGCCCTGGGGAAGACCCAGGACACACTGGAGAGACTATGTCTCTGGGCTGGACTGAGAACGCCTTGGGATCCCACCTGATGAGCTGGATGAAGTGTCCGGGGAGAGGGAAGTGTGGGACCCCCTGCTTAAGCAGCTGCCCCCGAGACCCGACTACGGGTAAGCGGCAGAAGATGGATGCATGGAGTGTTTATCATATAGTTACATAGATGGCAGTGGTTTCTATCATTTGTAGTAACAGTCGCAGTAGTAATATATCCACTGTTAATACTTGTACTTGCAGGAGTAGTATTAACAGTTATGGACATTTGTTCTAGTTTTTGGTAATTATACTAGTACCAGCTGATCTACTTTTTAAACAGTTCAAGTTCAGCTTGCTGTGCATCCATGCCTCCCCACCCCCAGCTTTATATATATATATATATATATATATATATATAAATAAATAAAAGGTATTGAATAAGATTTGTCAAATCAAGGCTTTCAGAAGTTTTTGAGACCCCACAGGAACCATGACTCTTAAAATTGCATTTATTTTTCTTTTACACTTTCAGGTTATTCATTGTTGTTCATCAGAATCACATTTTAAGTGGTAGTTTGTCATGTAAACATTTTCATAATGCAATTCTATTTTTTTAACACTAAATGACAGACAACATTTTGGAGCTGACATCATTTACAGACAATTATTTCATTATTTTACTAGCCCTGTTGAGATGAAGTTCAGCTGTACGTGGCCCCTGGACTAAAATGAGTTTGATACTCCTAAAAAAAGAGGCAGAGTCTTGCTTAAAGACTTGAATTACACAGGCACTAAAACTAATCTCCCTCTTCACTTCATGTATTACCCAAATGAGCTCCAGTAAGTGCAAAGATCTGTCTGTGGTAGTGCTCATGGTGAAAACATATGGGGAGGAATTTAACCAATGCAAAAAGAGAATGTGGTCTGTGTCTTTTTCCTTCCTCCACAATAATCAATTACATCAATGTTGCAGTCATTTTTCATAAGCCACATATCTTCTGAACATTTTGACACTACAATAGCATTTTTTTTATACACAAATCAGAAAACTTTGATTTATAGAGAGAACTACAGGGTTCAAATAATCTGAGATCTGGTAACACAAATCTAATCTCCAGGAGATAAAAAAAACAAACATCTGCACTACATTTTAAACCCTTGTTACTGCACCATTTCACGGTGCCACGTAAAGTTCAATATCTCCATTAGAGCTGCATAATATATCGTTTCAGTATTGACATCGCAATATACGTGCACGCAATAGTCACATCACAGGTCCTGCAGTGTAGAGGACAAATTAACTCAACGTGTTCTCATCTAATTTCAAGGGTACCCGACACAAACTGCACACAGCAAGCTACCAATCACAATCATGTTTTGGAGTTGGGAGTCAGTTGCCAGTAACAATATTGAAAAATGAGCAACGAACTAGAGAAAATCACCGTAAATGAAGACTTGGTGCCAAAGACAAATGCAACGTCAGTTATCTGGAATTATTTCGGCTCCAAGAAGGGTGATATTAAAGCACATATTTGTGTTGATAGTGCCTTGCACCTTTTGCCACTACAAGAGGTAACACAAGTAAATCAGTTTGACCATTTATATCAGCATCACACACTCCTGAGTATTTTTTCATAGTGCAATATACACCGCATGGTAAAAAAGAAAAAACTCATCAGTTTTTTCCCCCCAATATAGAATAGAATAGAATCTTTATTTTGTCAGTAGTTTGTTACACGCGGAAACATGCACCAAACACCAAAATTTGTCTTCTGACTTTAACCTATCATGCGGGGGGGGGTACCTTGCACAAGGGCACATCAGTCAACTACTCTTTGTCAGTCCAGGGAATCGAATCATTGACCCTTCGGTTACAGGCCAACTCTCCAGCCGACTATTCAGCCATCTACGCCATGGCTGCCCCATATTGTGCAGCCCTAATCACCATACAAAGGACCTTCGACTGAGTACTATTCAAAACAGTTGAAATGATGGAAAGCAGCATGAGAACAGTGATGAATATATGGAATGTCTGTTTCACTCTTCTCTTTATATTCAGTGAATGGAAATGATTCAAGGATCATCACACTAAGAGCAACTAATCAATAGGATTGCACAATTAATTGACTCACACATGCAATCACAATATCAGCCTGTGCAATTAACAGAACTGCAGAGTGTTGCAATTTTAAAGCTGTCAAGGTAAAACTTTGGGGATGAACACACACAAAAAAAAACATAGTACAGTTTGTAAATACACTATTTTTTTTTCTGCTATTTTTTTCCTGTTAGTCCACATGAAAAGTGTAAATATAAATAGAGATGAACCTGACATTGTTTCAAGTCATTAGGGAAAAGTGAAACCATTTTTCCAAGTTTGCATGTAGAGTAATAGAATTAAATCAAGGTCATATCTGACTGAATCTGGTCAGGGATCAGTAACTACAGCTGTCAATCACATATTTAATACCCTAACAGTGTAGACTGCCTGAAAACAAAGGTAAAGACTAGACACAGACATCTTACATGCTCTAAAACTAAATCACAGTATGCTCAAAGGGAATTACGCAATTACTGCACAATTCACAACTATGAAGCACAGTAGCTTTAAAGATTGAAAATGATGATAAGATGCTGCAGAAATAAGGAAAAATTCAACCCAATATCTGTTGTCTGGTGATGAACTGAATTCAGCGACACTGAAAAGAGAGCTGTACTGAGTGTAAAATGCAAAATGAAAATAAAAAAATCGCAACGATTTCTGAACTGAAGTATGAAATTATGTTGGTTCACCTGTATTTATTTTTAGTCTTTTAATTTGGACATAGAGGAGAGAGCTGCAGAAAGGCTTATCTTTGTAAATTTTAGCAGTTTTTTCCAATAATTTCATGTTTATAGAATCCATCGCGCTGGGGGGGAAAAAAAAAAAAAAAAAAAAAGACCTTTAAACCCACACACTAATATCACAGTAATAGTCACATATGAACAATGAAGCCACTGAATCATGACCATCCAAAAAATTCTTCTGACATAAATTATAACCAAACCAACAGCACTCTAGTTTGAGGAATAGTTCTCCTGCAACAAAAATAGAACTAGACTAAAGTTTTAAGATAAAGGACTTTACCAAATTTGGGCTGGACTTTCTACAAAAGCTAAAGTCTCCTATCTGCTTTAAAACTACAGGTTGAGCTGAACTGAATAGTAGTCATGATTGGAATTGGCATTAAAATCACGTAGCGTGACTGAGCCTGCTCTGCTTTTTGCTTCATCACGAGGTATTGTTGTTGTCATTGTTACTGTACAAGCTGAGCCAATTTCTCACTTGATCGAACCTTTACAAAACTCATTTTCACAATCCTCTTGCTGGTGGTATGGCTTACATCTTTTGTCAAACCATCAATTGATTTTTATTTTTCATGACAAAACTTTAGCTCCTCTGTTAACCGAATGGTAATTAGCTTATTATATCTCACAAGCAAAAACCACCACATTTCAAAGGTGCATTAGATGATTTTATGCCAAGAGAACATCAAACTGGCACACTTTTGGTCACATTTCTCTTTCCTTTTTCTGGTCAAAAGTGATAAGTTTATTGATTATTAATTTGAAGATTATTGTACAGTCCCTGAATACTGACGTCCAAAATAAAAACTTGCAGCAATAGAAGCAATATTTCCTGTCATAATGTTGTGCTACAGTACCGCAACAGAAACACGACAGCTTGCAAGACAATGGTGAGCTTGGTAAATGCACAAGCTGTTTGTGGCTTTTAAAGACAGAACAGATCAGCAGGACACGGATATGCGCTGCATCCAGAGAGGAGACGACAGACGGCTTAGGAGTGTCTGAAGAGGAGCTCTAATTGTGTTCTTAAAAGAGACTGTAACAAAAATATGGCAAAACTGCATCTGACCAAATGTTCATGACCGTATCTGGGTTTTTTTTTGTATAATATTATTATTTTATTTAAGTACAACTGTGGTTTTTATCATATGCATCTAATTATATTAAGATGTGTACCTTGAGAAGTAGGTGTTCCTGAAAGCTACTGGGAAAAAAAGGGGCAGGAATAGGTTTAAACGTCCAAACTCAGGGTTGACCAATGGTGGATTTTTGAAAGACAGAGTAATAATGATAGGGCAGGAAGAAGGTGATAGTCCATGCTATTGGATATTAACATTGTTAATATAGGCTGTACTTCATGCTACATTAAACATGACTAATAAAGAAGGTGGAGGATGCAGAGTATTATTCTGTTATCATTTCTAAAGGCCCATTTCATGCTCTACGTTACCACCCTCTGCTTTCATTACGTCTGTATTTCTGTCCGTCTTGTGGGCGCTTGCAGATGTGAACCCCAACAGGACATACAGAGCAGTACCACTGGGAACCGTGGGGGCAGATTTGAGTAGAGTAACTGCCAGAACTTTTCAATGACAGACTGTAAGTTAATGATAAACTACCAACATATTTAAAACACCTACCCTTCTCAATAATGGAGTCGAGGGTCGACAGGATGGTTGGGGCGTCGCCTGCAGTGATGCGGACGACAAACCGGTTGTGGTGAAGAGGGAACTAAGCCGAAAGGCAAAGCTCTCGATTTACCAGTTGATCTACGTTCTGACCCTCACCTATGGACTTTACTCTTCTTTGTGGTATTCGGTCAATATGTTAATTAAGAGTGACGCCCTCTGGGGGATTGACTGACAAACACGTATTCCACCACAGTGGACACTTCCAAGTATAAATGCAGTAAAACTTGACACCATTTGAAACAGACGTACCTATTTATATACAAAAAGCAAGCATGAACAGCAGGGGTGGGTACCGGTCCAGGTGGACCGGTTCGGACCGTAAATATTCTATCGGTCTGGTCCGAAAAAAACTAAACATTGGTGGACCGGTTTTTAGGACCGGAACAGAAATCCATACTTGTTACTGATACACACAAGGAGGCCTGCCAGGAAAACTTCTCAACCTCTTTTCTTTGCTT
>JAPSES010051196.1:0-10501 GCA_029822895.1 Maxillicosta whitleyi
TGTATTATTATAGTCATATTTACTGTATTATTATAGTCATATTTACTGTATTATTATAATCATATTTACTGTATTATAGTCATATTTACTGTATTATTATAATCATATTTACTGTATTATTATAGTCATATTTACTGTATTATTATAGTCATATTTACTGTATTATAATCATATTTACTGTATTATTATAGTCATATTTACTGTATTATTATAGTCATATTTACTGTATTATTATAGTCATATTTACTGTATTATTATAATCATATTTACTGTATTATTATAGTCATATTTACTGTATTATTATCATATTTACTGTATTATTATAGTCATATTTACTGTATTATAGTCATATTTACTTTAGTATTACCCTACAGCCCCTTTAACTCTGTAATAAAAGTCGTTTTCAGTCGTTTTTTATATTTATATTTTATATTTATTTGAAGTCTTTTACACTAAATGTGTTTTAAAATGATGCTGTTTGTTGTGAATCTGCTCTGATTTATTTTTATTCAGTGTTTTCATCTAAAGTTCATTGTCCTCATAAAGGTCCTGTGGGTGGTCCCCGGGTCTGTCCGGGACCCGAACCCGCACCGGGACCAGGGCCGGTACTCACCCAGGTTCCTCAGCGGGTCTATGGCCTTGGACTCGGAGGTCCCGGCTCCGTTCTTCCCCGGGTCTCCTTTCTTGTTGTGTCCCAGCATGATGCGTTCCGTGCCGGTCCTCCGTCCTCCCGGGCCTTGGTGGGCTGAAGGTCCGGGTCTTCCGCGCTGATCCGGACTCTACTGAACCTGGTCCGCCTCGGTCCGTCTCATGGTTTTATCCCGAAGGAGGAAGACCAGGACCGGAGCCAAACCTTCATCCTGCTGATGTCACAGATTGGATTTGGAGCTGGACTAAGTCAAGACCCGGACCATGACCCAGGACCACTTCCGGTCGGTAATTTCAGAATAAAAGTCTACCACCAGGGGAGGTAGTTCACGGTCTGAAATAAAACCAATGACCAACAATCTGTCATGAATGTGGACAAAAAAAAAAAAAGTTTAGATTGAAAATACTGGATTATTTTTTATTAAAGTTACAAGAAATAAAACAAAACACAATGAAAATACACTTTATTCACATTATCAGCTCAAACATATGAAAGAAGAGCAGATAAAAGTAATAAAACTACAAAAAATATGATGAAAAACTGATGATAATATACTTAATAACTGCTAAAATAACAACAACAATAATAATATACTGCAATATAATGAGCTACTTTAATATTTGTATAGTCACTTTTATATATTTTTTTATTGCAAGAATATACTTCACTCATTAAAAGTAATTTTTTTATATAATATATGATTTATTTATCGAATTTCTACCAAAAAAAATTTAATTATGTAAAAGTTGCAACAATTATAATGCTGCAAAAGATCCAACAAGACAAACATTACAAAAGTCATATAAAAAAATTAATTAATATTTACAAAAAAGGAAATGATTGTTAACAAACAACAAAGAAATAAAACAAAACAATGAAAATAAACTTTATTCACACTATCAGCTCAAGAATATGAATGAAGAGCAGTAACATGTCATAATACTACAATAAAATGTATAGATGATATATATGTAAAGTGATAATAATAAACTTAATAACTGCTAAAATCAAAATAACTATTATAATAATAATGCACGGTAATATGTGAATTAATTTAATATTTGTATAGTCACTTTAATTTTATATTTCTTTATTACAATTCCATATTTCACTCATTAAGAATAAGGTTTTTTGTGTATAATTTTTTGTTTAATTTTTATTCCACAGCCTTTTATATTCCACTGTTCAAACCTTGTACATATAACAAATAATAATAATACAATTAAAAACAAGACAAAGGAAATCCTCTAGTATCAAATAAAATAATGTCAGGCCACATTGAGATAAAATATACTTTGGAGCATAAAGTACATAATACAAGCCTTTAATCTGTATATTTCTGAATTGAAACAATATTGACTTTCAATATGGTTATTAAATCTTTAAAACAAACTTCAAACTCGTTATACCTGAACTCAGGTAACTGTGGATTTGTTTTTTAAATCAACTGTATTAATTACTAAGACAGAATCTAAGAAATAAAATGTGAAAAAGATTTTTTTCTACATAATTTTAAAGGAAAAAGAATGCAAATTATTGATTCAATTTTATTTTCGTCATGTATCTCCACATGCAAATATGTTTATACATGTATTACAAAAATATACAATATAATTAACAAACAACAGCAGATGTATTAACAATAGTCTAGTACCAGAGATTAAAAAAAAAAAAAATGAAAATAAATAATCAAAAGGGTTCCTGGACCCAAGTTGGCCATTATGATTTTTTTTTAATCAATATTAATCTGATTACCTAAAATAAAATACAAAATGGAAAATGTGTTTTTTATTCAAACACACAAAAAAGGAGTAAACTAGTTAATAAATGTTATTGTAATCATTTGTTTCTATGTGTAAATGCTCTAATTAATCCTTAAAAAAAAGTTAAATAGAAAGAAAAACTTACAAATAATAGCAGATGTATTGATTAAGTATTAATTAATTTATTTATTACAAAGAAAGAGTGGAATTAAGAATAAATCCTAAATCACAGGATTAAAATATCTGTCTGTGCTTTTGTTTTGAAGGATGACTTCGTCACTTCCGGGTTCATGTCCGTTGCTTTGACAACTGACAGATTTTAACCGGATTACAGTCAGACGAGTGTGTGTTCATGTGTCCCAAGTGAAAGCGTTCCTCTTCTCCTTTATTTTTAGTCCAATCACAGACAGTAGGTGATGAAAATACCTGATCCTCTAAAACCGTCCGATAAATGAGGCCAAATCAGCCCAATGTCAGCGACAAAAGCCCTGCATCCAAAATAGAATCAGCTGAACTAAACCCATCTGCAGCTCCATGAACATGATCCAGACTAAACATGTTTCAGAACCATGTGACCGAGACCTGAACCCAAAACTCAATATGATGGATTCACTGTATGGGGGGGGGGGGGGTCTGAAGCGTGGGTGAGTCTATATTAGTGCAGCAAATTATCAGCGTGGATTATAATCAGCAAATTATTACTGTGGGTCAGAACCGGCCGCTAAAGGGTCTGATCTGGCCTGTGGGATGAATTTAGAAAATACAAAAATGACACTGAATGTATCAGCGATGTTCAAGGTCCACATCCAACCAACTGAACGCCAACGGAACTCCAAATATTTGTCCTTGTTTTTAACCTTTTAAAACAAGGACAAATATTTGTTCTTGTTTTTAACCTTTAAAAACCCAAACATCCATCGAACAAAACCATCCACTGATCTAAACTGTTTAATATCTGTTTATCCACTAATCCTATCAATACATGCACATAATTGGTGTAAAATACAGTTAAAATGCATAAAAACGTGTTAAATGAGAATGAAATATTTGAAAAATAACCAAAAAAACAATTAAACAAAAATACATAAATAAAAAATTAATATATAGAATAAAAATGAGGAAATGAGTAAAATACTTAGTAATTATTTTGGAAATAATTGGTGTAAAATACAGTTCTTCATCTTTTCACAGTCATCAGATATGACCATATTTGGACGTTCAGAGGCTCCATAGTTACCATGGAAACATCATCATCTTCTACAACATTGATTCTCCAGTGAAACCAGTTGGATCAGTACCAGTTGGATGAGTACCAGTGGATCAGTACCAGTTGGATCAGTACCAGTGGATGGACACACTGGGTTTCTGTTTAGTTCGATGTTATCTTTGTTACATATGAACAGATATTTCTGGAATTTTAAACGTTTATTTTCTTATTTTCCTCTTTTTCTTAAAAGCTTTTAAACCTTTTTTCTCTCATTTCTTATTTTTCTCTTTATTCTGAATTATTCTTTACATCTGATAAAATCTCTTCTGTTCTTATTTTTTTACTTGTTCTGATCTGATTCTCCTCCTTTTTCCTCCTGTTCTCTTTACTCTTCTCCTCCTTTTACTCCCTTTTCTTTCATTTTCTTGTTTCTGCTTCTGCACCTCCTTTATTCAGGATCTTTTTCCTCATCTGCCAATACGTTCCCTCCTCCTCCTCCTCCGCTTTTCTCCTCTTTGCATTTCTCCTATTTATTCTTCCTCTTTCTTTTCTTCTCTTCTTTCCTCCTCCCTCCATCTACTCTTCTTTTCCTTCCTGTTTTCCTCCTCCTCCTCCTCTTTTCTCCTCCCATCTCATCTCCTGTTCTCCTTCTTTTCATTGTGTGGTTGTGTTTCCGTCTTTTCTCTCCTTTATTCATATTAATGCTCATTTCCATATGTTAATTAATGAATAATCACCTGGGTACATTCATGTGCAAATACAAATATATGTATTAAACGGCGCTAACGCTGCCACTGAATTAGCCTCCGTATCAATTAGCATGTAGCTCACTTTAATGGGCTTCGCTTCTAATTTGTAAAAAGTGGAGTAAGTCTGACATAATGATAAACACCAATTATGGTTTAGTCGACAATATCCCAGGCAGCCATAATGATGAGGAGGAGGAGGAGGAGGAAGGGCCCGTAGGTTGGTGAACGATTTGTCGAAGCGGAGCTCGTAATTAAAGCGATCAGTCATAAGGAGGCGAAATATCAAACGATTTGTAGCAACAATTACACACAAAATACAACACAACAATTAGTAAGAAAAAACATTTTTCATGTTAAGGAGCAGAGAGAGGAGGAAGAGGAGGGAGGGAGGGAGGAGGAGCAGAGAGGGAGGAAGGAGAAAGAGGAGGGGGGAGACGGAGGAGGAAGAGGAGGGAGGGAGGAGGATCAGAGAGGGAGGAAGGAGAAAGAGGAGGGGGGAGAAGGAGGAGGAAGAGGAGGGAGGGAGGAGGATCAGAGAGGGAGGAAGGAGAAAGAGGAGGGGGGAGAAGGAAGAGAGGGAGGGAGTAATGACAAAGAGGAGAGGGGAGGAGGAAGAGGAGGGAGGGAGGGTGGAGGAAGATGAGGAGGAGCAGAGAGGGAGGAAGGAGAAAGAGGAGGGAAGAAGGAGAAGGAGGAGGAAGGAGGAGCAGAGAGGAAGGAAGAAGAAAGAAGAGGAAATGGAGTAGGTGGAAGAAAGAGAGGAGGAGCCTCAGTAGAAGGTTCTCCGCCAAGTCATAGGTCGTTCTGATGTTTAACTTTAGTTCAAAATGTCTGATGTGTGTTTTGACTTATTTTTACTCATAAACATGCAGGTGTATTCCACCAATCAGAGTTCTTCAACACAATTTTGTGACGTTTGTTATTTATTATTAATTTGACATTTGTATTTATTATTTTTGTGACAACATTTGTTATTTATTATTTGTGACGTTTGTTATTTTTGTGACGTTTGTTATTTATTATTTTTGTGATGTTTGTTATTTTTTGTGAAGTTTGTTGTCGCCTTTGTCTGACTTTTATAGAACTCTGTGAAACGACGTGCACCTGAGCAGCCATTGGACGGTTTCTGTCATGTGATTACCTGTGAGCGAGGGCGGGGATCCGACTGGAGTGGAGGGATTGGACGAGAAGCTGTTGTTGGTGTGATCTGGAGAGTAAATCTGGAAAACACAGAGTGAGGATGAGGACGAGGATGAAGAGCAGGCATTCACACCAGTGTGTGGTGGACTCACCGATGCCAGAGCTTTTCCCAGAGCGTCGCCTGTCTGAGAGCTGCTCGCCGTCGCCCCACCCTGCGCCCGATTTGCTGAAACACAACAACAACATCAACACCATTCAAAGGGATTGTGGGTAAATTCACCTCAAACACTGAATCATTTCTGAAACTGAAAGTATTGAAGGTCAGAGAGGAAGGAAGTGATGTCACATGACCAAAATACAAACACACAACTACACATAAAAATATACAACAGAACACACACAAACATATACAACACACAGAAAATACAGAAAAACACAAAACACATGCACTAAAATATTAATAATTAATAAAAAATAATTAATTAATGGGAAATACACAAATCATACAATAAAATACACAAAAAACACAATTAAGACACACACCTAAAAGAGCGACAACACACAAAGAATACACACAACATGCACATGACACAAAAATACACAAGAAAACACAAAAATATTAAATTATTAAATATTAAAAACACACACAGCATGGAGTAATACCCACAAAGTATACAGAAAATACACAAAACTAACACAGGAAAACAAATACAACACAACAATACACCAATACACACACAACATGCACGAAAACACACAACAAACATGAAACACACATGAGACACAAAGCACACAAAAATATACACAAAAACACACAGTTCATCTATTCTGATCCCAGATGGAAACCACACACACACACATGCACACACACACACACACGCACGCACACACGCAGACAGACACACACGCAGACATATACACACACGCACGCAGACACACAAGCACACACACACGCACACACACACGCACGCACGCAGACAGACACACACGCAGACATATACACACACGCACGCAGACACACAAGCACACACACATGCACACATGCACACACACACACACACGCAGACAGACACACACGCAGACATATACACGCACGCAGACACACAAGCACACACACACGCAAGCAACTACTCACAGATACAAGGTTACACACAGACACACAACTATGCACTATTGTGTGTCTGTTGTCTGTTTTGTCGTCATCAGACCCTGAAACTGTAACGAATGAACCAAGGAGAAAAACGACATAAAAACTAAACCTCATCTGTTTGTTCTGTTTAGAATAAAGGTCATGACCTTTGACCCTGAACTTCTGGATGAACTGGATCCAGTCCCACATCAGAATCCAAACTAGTCTGAACTGGTTCACACTGATCTGAACTGGTTCACACTGGTCTGAACTGGTTCACACTGGTCTGAACTGGTTCACACTGGTCTTAACTGGTTCACACTGGTCTGAACTGGTTCACACTGGTCTAAACTGGTTCACACTGGTCTTAACTGGTTCACACTGGTCTTAACTGGTTCACACTGGTCTGAACTGGTTCACACTGGTCTGAACTGGTTCACACTGGTCCAACCTGGTCTAAACTGGCTCACACTGGTTTGAGTCTCTGGTTGTAATGTGTACAGTATAGTTAACTGGTTTGACTTAGGTGTTATTTTAAGAGTCATTTTAACTCTGTTGCTACGAATGACGAAGAGTGAACATGTGACCAGAGACTCAAGGAAACATATGGACGCCTCCAGAAGAAATAGGACGGCAATAAGAACCAGATTGAAAGTTTGTTTTCATGGACAGACATTCCACAGATATTACACACACACACACACACACACACACACACACACACACACACAGAGAGAGAGTCAAATATAAACACTACACAGAGTTAATAGAAAACACAGCATCTACTCAGTGTAAACACACACACACACACAAAACACATATAACACATAAACACACACACAAAACATATATAACACACACACACACACACACACACCTCGGACTTGGAAAAAGTCACCCTGATGTACAGGTTAAACAGACTCAGAGGGTTCTAGAAGGTTCTACTAGACAACAATAAAGTACACTAAACATACACTAAAATGTACTAAAATATAAAAAACTATATTAAACTACATTAAAATACAACAAACATACCCCAAAATGTACTTAAATATACAAAAACTATTTTAAACTGCATTAAAACACAACAAACATACCCTAAAATATACAAAAACTACATTAAACTACATTAAAACACAACAAACATATCCTAAAATGTACTAAAATATACAAAAACTAAACAAAATCAACAGATCAATAGAATCATCAACAGTAATAAAAGTGGAAAAGTGAAAACTCACATGTCTTACCCATGATGCTGTCTGTGCCGTTGGTGGGGGCGGTGCAGGAGGCGGTGCTGTAGTGACTGGGCCCGCCCCCACCCCCGGCCCCTCCCCCTCTGTGGAAGCTGGACATGGGCGGGAGGCTGGAGCTGATGTCAGCCGACGAGTGCGACGGGTAGCTCTGCGGAGAAACAGGAAGTGGCGTTATAACGAGGAGAACGTACACCCTCTGGGTTGCCGTTGGTGACCGTCGATGGCTCTGCTCACCAATCTGTCATGGGGGTGGATTCCGCAGTAGGAGGAGCTCTGGGCGGGGCCATGGGCCGAGTTCCCGCCCCCCAGCATGCTGCCGTGGTAACCCTGCTGGCTCATACTGCTACTACTGCTACTCCAGGGGTCGCCGCTATGGTGACCATCTGAAAAACAAACAGGAAGTCAGCTGACAGGAAGTACCTGAGACATTTAAAGAAAGTTCAGTGGCTGCAAACAGGTGTAAACGTCACATGACCAGACGGAAAGGCTTCATCCAGAACTTTGAATGAAGTTATTGTGCTTAAAAGTCTTGTAAATATGAGGTGAAAAATAAACACTGAAGAACTGAGCGTGAAGTCGACACAAAAAAACATAAACACAGAAGATGTGTAGAAGGAGGTTAAAGCTGTTCTGTTTTCTGTTCAGGAATTCTACTGTTGCTTTTCAACACGTCGGACGGACTGAGGTTGACTGGACTCACACTGAAACAGTTACGTAGGTAACATCCACCTTTAACCCTTAAAGACACAAACGTCCACCTTTAACCCTTATCGGATCTAAACTGTTTCACACCTGCTCACATTCCCAAAATGTAATAATATTGGAATAAATGGTGATAAATGACTTAAGAAAATGTTAAATAAAGCAAAAAGTCCTTTGTGAACTGAAGTGTCTGTGGTTCTTTAAGGGTTAAATGGGTTCAGGCTGGTTTGCGAATCTGTCTTCGACACCTTCATCCCTGATTAAAGTGGATCCTGGACCGACTCCAGACCTGTACCTGGCATGAAGAAGGAGCTGGGGAATCCAGCGCTGGGGGGTTTGGAGGACGGGTACCCCGGCGAGTCCCTGTTGTAGTCAGCGGTGCTGGCGGACGGGGCGTAAACCTGCAAGAAACAACAACACAACATCAGTCTGGACGCCGCCACAACTGTACAACTGCTGCAGACGTTCACAGATACTGGGAAAAACACTGTTTACAGCTGTCACCATGGAAACCACATCTGGGCCTCAGCAAAATGTATGACAATACACAAAACTATACAAAAAAATACACCAAACACCCTAAAATCCACTAAAATACAAAAAACTATACAAAAAATACACCAAACACACCCTAAAATCTACTAAAATACAAAAAATACACAAAAAATATACACTAAACACACCCTAAAATCCACTAAAATACAAAAAACAACACAAAAAATATACACCAAACACACCCTAAAATCCACTAAAATACAAAAAAACAACACAAAAAATATACACCAAACACACCCTAAAATCCACTAAAATGCAAAAAAAACTACACAAAAATACACCAAACACACCCTAAAATCCACCAAAATACAAAAAACTACACAAAAAATATACACCAAACACACCCTAAAATACAAAAAAAACTACACAAAAAAATACACCAAACACAACCTAAAATACACTAAAATACAAAAAATTACACAAATACAGTAAAGTGCACTAAACACACTCCACCAGTGTCGTCAGCTGATTTATTCCACACATTTGCATTTTTCCATAGACTTTACAGGGTGAGTATTCCCGTTTCTGTGCAGATGAAAACAGGAGTTTGATTCAATCACAAAGTGTTTTAATTGAATCATCGTTCTGACATTCGTCTAAATCCCAACAGTGTGAAATCCTGGCCTTAAAACGTCTTACACATGGTTTTGGCAGGAATTAAAAATGCACTGGAGTCTGTTAAAATGAAAAAAAAAAAAAAAAGAAACACTCTGGGAGGTTTATGAGAAACATCCTCTCACATCCAAACAAACCCAAAACAGACGGAACCGGCCTTTTTAACCCATCACTGCACTTAAAGACAGAAGCTGTTTTATTTGGATGATTTAGGCAAATTTGGGCCTCCGTACATTTGGTGTGAATTATTTCACTTTCATGTTAATAATCAATATTTAGCCTTTTGGTTTAAGGTGTAAATCATTTATTGAACTGTATTTAATGTAAAAACACTCACAGTTATCATGTTGTAAATGGTATTTCTACATTTTCCAGTTGTTTACCACTGGTCTGGTTGTGTTACTGGTTTTAATGGTGCATTAAACCGAACAGAAGGACACAGAGTCGAACTCGCACATAAAACTGTCTTCCATCACAAACGCCTGTGAAAACCTAAAGGTTCGTGTGGGCTCTGTCTACATCCTGCAAACACCCTGAGGCATCATGGGAACAGATGTGAGGTGCTAACAGAAGCTAATCAGCCTGGAGGGGCGGGTACCTTCCCATAATGCACCTTGCACAACGGCAGAGGCAGAAACCGTGCATCTGTACAAGTCATCAGGACTGGAGCGAAAACTGGTCCAGATCTGATCATAAAAACCACAGACTGAGAAAACACACCCAGCCAAAACCTGAC
>JAPSES010051216.1:0-11781 GCA_029822895.1 Maxillicosta whitleyi
ACTAAACTAGAATTAATATAATAATAAACTAGATTATACCTGGACTAAACCAGGGTTACACCAGGTCTGGGAAGAAATAGGTGGAACAAGGCACAAATTAATAATATAATCTTACATGTATTTTTTTTTCATATAGCGGTTGTACTGCACGACACAAATCCTTTCACAAAATCTAGTATATATGTGTATATATGTATAATGTGTGTATATAGTTCATATGTAAAGTATGTTCAATCAACCAGTGTGCAAGAGAGTATTTGGTAGGTGTATCCCCCAGGATCCCCCCCAGTTCTACATTTGTTTGGTACATCATGTTTCCAGCCTTCCGCTGCATACCCACTGACAGCTTGCCCTGAAATAGTTTTCATAAAAGTAGGGAGGCCATAGTACGCATCTCAAAATGCATCAAAATTATGAGTTAAAACGGGATCTTCCTTAACCCTAAATTTTATCCAGGGGGACCATGCCCCCTGACCCCCCTTGAAGGAAGTATCCTACCTGGAAATGTCCCCACCAACTTTGAACACAAAGTTACGCCCTTGAGCTGCTGTGCTTTTGTACTGCCAGTTTCGACCGTACCTGCTGGGCCGTTGCTTCCTCCTCCGCACAGACCACGCGTCACTGACCTGGTTGATGAACTTTAAGAGCCCAGAAGGGCAGGTGGCCCACTGGCTCGAGATCCTCCAGGAGTTTGACTTTGAGATCTGGCAACGACCAGGGCGGCAGCACAGCAACGCTGACGCCCTGTCACGGTGCCCCTGTGCAGCAGTTGAGTGCTACTACTGCTAGCGGGAAGAAGAGAGCAGCGTGGAAGCCAGGAGCATGGCAGCAGTGAGCCTCACTCCAGAGGGGAGTTTTGGGTCATCACTAACCTCTACTGAGTTAAAGTAGAGCTGGCTAGAGGCACGGCAGCGACTGGAGTGGCCAGAGATGTCTGCAAGCAGGAGGTGGAGGCATACTATTCCCAGTGGAGCAACATAGAGGTCCACCAAGGGTTGCTGTACCGGAGGTGGCAGGCGCCGAGCTGCCACCATCTTGCAGCTGCTGGTTCCACGGGCGGTACGCTCTCAAATCCTGCACATGGTCCATGGGTCGGTGGGGGCCAGCCACTATGGAATCGCTAAGATGCTGCACAAGCTCCAGTTGAGGTTCTACTGGCCAGGCTGCAGGAAGGACGTGGAGCTCCAAGTACACTGCTGCGACGTCTGCACCGCACAGAAGGGTCCAAGCCAGTGTTCCCCGGCCTCCACTACAACAGTATCTGGTGGGAGCCCTGATGGAGCGAGTCAGAGTGGATATCCTGGGTCCTTTTCCCACCACCAAGACCAGGAACCATTACGTTCTTGTGGCCATGGACTACCTCATAAAGTGGCTGGAGGTGTACGCAGTCCCCGACCGTAGTGCAGCAACTGCGGCCGAGAAGTGGGTGGAGGAGATGTTCACCAGCTTTGTGGTTCCAGACGAGCTGCACAGCGACCAGGGGTGAAACTTCGATTGTCAGGTCTTCAGAGAGGTCTGTAGGCGCCTGGGGGTCCAAAAGACACAAACAACACTGCTGCACCCGCAGAGCGAGGGCCTGGTGGAGCAGTTCACCTGCACTCTGGCCACCCAGTTGGCCACCCTCACCAGCCAACATCAGAAGGACTGGGACCGCCACTGGTGCTGTGGTTGTTACACTGTACAGGAGTCCAGCCAGTGTACGCCAGCGGTGCTGCTGTTCGGCTGGGAGATCAGGACACCGGTGGACTTAGTGTTTGGTTCCCCCCCGGAGCCAGAGATTGTGACTTGGACTGGATTGGACTACTTCAGAAGGCTGAGGGAACTGCACACCGTGCACGACTTCACCTAGTGATCTCAGTTCAACGCTGGAGTCCGCCAGAAAAGGGTCTACAATACCAGGTGTCATAGACGGATTTTCGGCCCAGGACAGAAGGTCTGGGTTTACTGCCCAGTCAGAAAGAAAAGCCTTTCCCCAAAACTGTGTACATACTGGCAGGGTCCGACTGAAGTGGTGAACCGCCTCTCCACCTCGCCTCTCTGCATTCGGATGCCGGGACGTGGACGCCTGGTGGTGCTGCACGAGGATCGACTTTCCCCTTACCAACCCCTGGTGCCCCTGGAGGCAGGAGACACAGGGGAGGAAGGGGCCGGAGACGTACATCCACCAACGGGAGCCACCACAGGGAGCCCTTGCTGTTTGGTGCACCACCGGAGACCACCAGGACATTTGAGGAAGTTTTTGTTGGACAATGGGGTAAACAGGGTAAACACCCTTGGGTGGGGCCTATGTAGCAACCCAGGCATCGCTGTGTGTAAGGGGGGGTGGCAGCATACCGCAAGACATGCTGGGTTCTATGTTTAAGGGTTGTTCAGGGTTATATTGATTAAATTACGTCGTGTTATTAATGTAAATGTTTAGTTCTTATCTTGTTTATTTATGTTATCGTTAATTATTTTATGGAACCGTGACCCAGACAGATGTGAGCCACTATGGCCAGTTCCTTCATTGTGCTTACTTCTTCGTAATGCTTGCTTCCTTGTTAATCCAGAACTGTCAAGATAAAAGCTCATTTCTGAAGAAAGAAACTTCCGACTCCATCTGTAAAGTTATCGCTCGCCACAATATTGTTTTCATTAACATTTTATGCACCCAGTTCCTTTGGTGTTAGGGTTCTAATTACATTTACAAATGCAATATAAAATATGAGGAAGTCCAATTGGTAGTGATCTGGACTTCACCACTCATTAAATATCATCCACTGGGATGGTGTTTGGGTTTTTAAAGGTGCATACTAACCTGCTTACATATGAGCAACCAGAAATATGACAAATAAATTAAGTTTTTTACATGTTATTGCACCTTTGAACCTTTTTAATGACCTCATTTTGGACATGACACAATTAAAAGATAATTATCTGTGTACCTCTACATGTAATTAACAGTAGTATCACTTTGCTATGTCAATGTACTATCATCAAAAAGTTAAAAACTAAAATATAAAATATAATGAGAACCAAAAAAATTAAAACATAATATTGAAACTAGCATGTGATGCTACTTTTTAGTGAATTGCATTGTCACTGTGGGCAGGCCTCACCATTAGCTCTGCAGCTGCTGCTCACCTCTGCTCACCCCACTCTTCATCTCCTGCTGTGGTTTAAGAAGTGCTTCAAGGTTTTCACATCAAGCTTCTGGGTTGATCAAAAGACTGCTGATGGCTATTGTGAAAGCTTGTGATAACATTGAGAGGTAGGCAAGAACTGATTGCATTTTGAAGAGTTGGGATGCAGCAGGTGATGTAACTATGAGTCAAATGAGAGGGCAAAAACAAAGAGGAGCCTTATGAGATCCAAGAAAATGCTATATTCCATTAAATAAGAGTGCTAGACCAATTCAGAGCTTTCATGATAGATAAAAAGCAACACAGACCATTTTTCTTGTTTATCTAGGACATTATGCTATGTATATGGCATGCCTCCATGTTTTGGTCTTATCTCAGCAGCAACTCATGGACAATCACCAAATCTGTCATCTAATTAAGTTGATGTTAACAGTTCTGAATATTGCCTGATTAGAGAAGAACTTTATAAACAGCTTAGGGATAAAGCACACAGTTTATTTCCCATGTTCCCAGAACTGATAACATATTAATTAACATAATCCATTACATTTTTCCTTGGGATTTAATTCAGATAAGATACAGCAGAAATCTATCCTGCTTTCAGAGCTGTTTTCATGATCCACCCCCTGTAACCACACTTCATGTAAACTTTGTGACATTTCATGTATTACAAAAGGAATTGAGAAGTATTTAAGAAAAATAAAACCCTGAAGAAATCCATTGCAGCACAGCATTTTAGGATTCAGTGAGAGACCATAGTGAGAGAGTTGGAGGAGATTCCTGATTCCCGTCTTTCTCGCCTGCCTCATTGCTAAATAAGTAATAAACAGAGGCAGCCAATGACAGCCTGAGTAAATACGCTGTGCTGAGCAGCCAAGTCTCACAGGGGGAGAGGGATATAGAGAGGATGAAATGGTGATTTGAAGGGAAAGAGTGGGGGGAGGCAGAGGGAGAAGAATGACAGGGGGGAGTCAGTGAATGCATTTCCATCCAGCTGTTTTATACACATTCTCAGTAAAAGCCCTGAGTGGAATATATATATATATATATATATATATTACACTTGAGAATGGTGGATAAATAGGTAAATGCAAATTAATTGTGGTGGAAAATATTTATTGTATATACAACTCAACATGACGTCAGTGTGTGATGTCAGACAAAACTGTCAAAACTGTTCATTAAAAGAAGAAATAAACAAAAAGCATGACAAAGTTTGGACTTAAACTACCCACAACAGCATTTCTCCATTGATTTTGAATGGATTTGCCTTCATAGCACCCCTTGTAATAGTTTCATGAGAGTACAGAACTTCTTTTGTTGTTGTTGTCATCATTTAAGTATCATAGCAATGAATGGCCAGGTTTGGCTGAAATATGAAGTAGAGTACATTTTAAACAGAGGTTTTACAAGCCTGATATACATTGTTCAGTTTTGTGCTATCTCAGACCTAAAGCAAGAAAATGTGTTTTGTTGTGGAAAAAAAAAAGAAAAGAATCGCAGGTAGCTGTTGTTCTAGCAAAAGAAATCCTGGAACAAAACTGACATGGTTAGAAACGCAGTTGAACCCTCTCAGTGTGAAGCTGCTACCACCTACATCTAACCTAACAACCAATAGGATTGCCCCATGAAATTATGCTCTGGTCATCACAACAGGTGTGTTTATGTAGCTATAAATATTACCTCCAAGATTTCTTTGCAAAATTATTATCCCATGTTGTCAGAGTGATTTACTAAGGGTTTGTATGTATAAAAACTTGTGCAAACTCATTACACATGCAAAAAATGCACAAGTGATTTACTAGCAGTGCACACAAAGGTTTGCATCTTTTGTTGTAACTTATTTGTATACCATACAAATAAGGTCTCACTAGATGAGAAGGGTTACAGTAGAGCTGTGCAATATATCGTGTTTAAATCGCGATAACAATATTGGCATCAAACGATCTGACAGTTAATAATATCGATTATAAATGATTTTTGTCATCTATCTATACTGCCACGGCACTGGTGTGGCTGCCAAGGGGTTAATCAAAACGTGGCGTGTGGTACGTCATTGACTTCCTCCTCGGTGTCTCTGCTGAGTGAAGTAGAGGGCTGCGTTAGTTCCCGCGGGACCCAGCGGGACCAGGACCCACTGGGTCCTGCGGGAACCAACACAAATCTCGCGAGAACGGCCGATATGAGATTGACTGCGGGCAGGAGCAGGCGGCTAATAAAAAACATTGCGGAATCAAGATTTCGCATCAATCAATCAATCTTTATTTCTATAGCACTTTTCATACAGTTTATGTAGCACAAAGTGCTTTACATGTAGATCAAGAATTTAAAACTTTCGGACCATTTCAGGTTTGAGAAGGATGAAGACCAGAAGATTAAGGATTCATCCAGTCATCCAGAGCTCTTCACAGGAATAGGAAAGCTCAAAGACTTCCAGGTGAAGCTCCACATTGATCCTGATGTGCAACCGTGCCAACCACATCGACGAGTGCCATTCCACATCCGGAAAAAAGTCGAAGAAGAACTACAAAAACTTGAAGATGACAACATCATGCGCCAAGCGAACACTGCGATACAACAAGAGCGACACCTCACACCAATGATGGATGATGTGATCCACGAGCTCAATGGTGCAAGGGTGTTCTCCAAGTTGGATTTAAATGCAGGATACCACCAGCTTGAGCTTCATCCAGACAGCCGATATATCACCACCTTCACTACTCACCTGGGGCTCAGGACATACAAGCGACTGAACTTTGGCATATCGTCGGCTGCTGAAGTTTTCCAAAATGCCATATGTCAAGCTCTACATGGTATCCCAGGTGTCAAGAACCTCAGTTCCGATATCATTGTCTTTGGTGCATCCCAAAAAGCACATGACGATGCCCTGACAGCAGTGTTCACAAGGCTGAAAGAGCATGGCCTGACACTCAACCGCAAACAAATGTGAATTCAACAAGCAAAGACTTGAATTTTTTGGTTTTGTCTTCTCTGCAGACGGCATCTCAGAAAGTGGCGGCCATTCACCAGGCCTCCACACCCAAAGACCCAGCCGAAGTATGCAGCCTACTAGGCATGGCTAACTACTGTTCCCGGTTCATCAAAGACTTTTCTACGATCACTGCACCCCTCAGGGAACTCACCAAGAGAAGCACGCCCTGGCAGTGTGGAGACGAGCAGTCAGCTGCACTCAAGCTGCTCAAAGACAGACTGACAAGCAATACCACCATGTCATACTTCGACCCAAACAAGGAGACGGAGCTGATCGTCGACGCGAGCCCTGTGGGACTGGGTGCCATTCTCACTCAGAAGGAAAAAGGAGAGAGAAATGTAATAGCGTATGCCAGCCACGCACTCACTGACGTCGAGAGAAGATACTCACAGACTGAACGTGAAGCCTTGGCAATTGTATGGAGCTGTGAGCACTTTCACCTCTACATCTATGGGCATCCATTCATCCTAGTCACTGACCACAAGCCGCTCGAGCTGATATGGAATAACCCAAGATCAAAGCCACCTGCCCGAATAGAGAGATGGGGTCTCAGGCTGCAGCCCTACAACTACCGCGTCGTCTACAGGAAAGGAGCTGACAACCCTGCTGACTACATGTCGAGACATCCAAGACCAACACAGACATCTGAGACGAGAGCCTGTAAGGTCGCAGAGGAGTATGTCAACTTCATCTCCCTCCAAGCAACTCCAATGGCGATGACACTGGAGGAGATCAAAGCAGAGACATTAAAGGACGTGGTCCTGAAAAAGGTCAGTGAATGCATTAAGGAAAACATCTGGCACACCATTACAAATGACACACCAAATGCTGTCACATTACAGCAATACAGACATGTTAGCAGAGAACTCACCTTGTCCGCAGATGAAGATATCATACTCCGAGGCTGCAGAATTGTAATACCACTATCCCTACAGCAGCGAGTATTAGCACTTGCCCACGAAAGCCATCAGGGCATAAACAGACCAAAGTGCTCCTCCGTGAAAAAGTGTGGTTTCCTAACATGGATCAACAAGCCGAGGCTCTCATCCGAAATTGCCTAGCCTGCCAGTTAATACTCCTGGCACCCAGACTGAGCCCCTCAGAATGACTGAGTTGCCTGAAGCACCATGGCACTCTGTCAGTGCAGACTTCTGTGGCCCACTCCCATCAGGAGAGTATCTGTTGGTCATAGTAGATGACTACACTAGATACCCCATTGTTGAAGTCCTTCGCTGCATATCAGCAAATGCAGTGATACCCTGTCTGGATGCTGTATTCTCTATATTTGGCATTCCTCAGGTTGTCAAGACCGACAATGGACCTCCATTCAATGGCACGCAGTTCTCCCAGTTTGCCAGCTACATGGGGTTCAAATACAAAAAGATTACACCTCTGTGGCCACAAGCAAACGCAACCGCTGAAAGGTTCATGCGGACTATAGGAAAAACAGTGCGGATTGCACAAATGCTTAGAACGTCCTGGAAGCAGCAGCTGAATATCTTCCTGCGTGAGTACAGAGCAACGCCGCACAGTACGACAGGAAGAGCACCTGCTGAATTGATCTTTCAGAGAAAAATGAACATTAAAATACCATCAGCCAGTCCTGTTACTATTCATGCTGACCGTGATGTACGCCAGAGAGACACCCAGGCAAAGGCCAAGATGAAAGCTCATTCTGACATTCGACGACATGCTGCGCTATCCAACATCAAGCCAGGTGATGTCGTGCTTTGTCGTCAACCGAAGAAAAATAAACTCACCACACCCTACAGCAAAGAGCCGCTTACAGTCACACAAGTAAAAGGGTCAATGGTGACTACAGGACGGAACGGCTACTCCATCACCAGAAACAGTTCATTCTTCAAGATCATCCAGCCCGATGTACTGCAGGATCCGCTGGCACTCTCTAATTCAGACCTGGACCTGGATCATGATGATGGCGACACTGCAGAGTCAGCACCAGATCAAGAAGACAGCGTCAACGCACCCCTGCCACGTCGATATCCTTTCAGACAGCACAGGCAGCCCCCTGCCTATTTGCGGGACTATAACTAGAAAACTGAGATCGACCTTAAGTCAGTAAATGATTGTTTAAAATTCCCATAAAGTATGGTTGAGTTATACTTAATGATATGTTTTATTATCATCCATATTTTCAACTACTTAGAGATGTTATGAGATTAGTAAAATAAGTGCAAATTCTGTTCTAAGGTGTAAGTGACCTTCACTGCCATTGATAGCTTAAAAATAAAGTAAGAGTAAAGTGAGTTGCTGAGATTGAATACTCTTTTGTAACTCTTAGGTTATGTTATCTTGTTATTAACTATGTTAATGGTGACAGGTAGAACTTCGTTCAAAAAAAAAAAAAGGAGTATTGTGATGATAACACGCACAGAGCGTGATGATGTATGTGATACGTATATAGAGAATACTGGATCACGCGAGACTCACTGAAATGTAATGTGCGAATATAGCAGTAAAAAAAAACAGCGAACTCCAGAAGCTCTAGCAGTGTGTTTTATTTTTCATAAACACATGACTGTACGAAAGGCTGCAGTCATTACACATACACACATACCTAAATACTAAATGGAAAAGCACGGGATAAATTGGAGGAATTTGAGACAAAGTCCATCCTCTTCGAGTTGGCGCAAGCTTTACACAAATTGGCAAAAAAAAATATCCTTTAAAATACCATGATATCAGTATTGACTGAAAATATCATGATATTGATATATTTCCCAATATCGAGCAGCCCTAGGTTACAGAGTACAGTCTAACCCAGCAGTAACCTCTGATGTCATCTACTGTAGTCACTGTCATGAGGTCATCTACTGTACATAGAATGCTACAGAGTCGCTCTGCAGCTGGAAACTGTATTAAAAGACTGGTAGGAGACAAAGAAATCAGATGCAGCCCGGGCGAATCTCCATGTGTTTAACCTGAACTCCACGTTTTTAACTGATTTAAGCCAGATAGGATAATATAAGTGTGAAGATAAATAACGGTAAAAAAGAAAAGAGAGTGGGGATAGATAAAACTTGACCTACAACTTCTGGCCTCGTTACTTTCAAAGGAGAAAATAGTATGTCTGCATCCAGTTTGTATGTTTGCTGCAATGAATATGCAATATGGGGCATTTACATTACCGTACATTACATTTAGCAGAAGCTTTTAACCAAAGTGACTTACAATAGAGGATATAAACATAGCACTTGCAGATACAAGGTGTACAGGAAATATACAGAACAATAGGTGCGACTGCTGCCTGGGGTTAGTAGTTTTTTTTTTTGTTTGTTTTTTTAAGTGGTGTAGCACAGAGTCAGGTAGAGTGAACCGACCCATAGATACACACCACAGGGTCTACCCTGGGTCTGGGCAGCTCAGACATTAGTGCAGTAAATAGTCTTTAAAGAGAAGAGTCTTCACGTACTTCTTGAGGCTGATAGAAATGATGCTAGTCTTGTTGTTTCAGGAAGTTTGTTCCACCACTGATGGACTATTACAGAGAATAGTTTGTCCTGGGATTGCTTAGAGGAAGCTGGGGGTATGGCTAGTTGTTTTTTTATTGAAGGAAGGCAGCTCTCTGGTAGGCACTCTTAGTATTTTCTTCAGATATGTTAGGGCTATTCCTCAGATGGTTTTGTAGGCAAGGGTCATGGACTTGTGCATGACTGTAGCCACTAGTAGCCAGTGCAACTGGGTAAACAGAGGAGTAACATAGGCCCTTTTGGGTTGAGTGAAAACCAAATGAGCTTGCAGCGTTTTCTGCACCATCTGCAGTGGTTTTATTGCGCAAGCATGAGACTGGCTAGGAGGGAGTTGCAGTAGTCCAGACGGGAGATGACCATTGTCTGAACCAGTAGTTGGGTCAGGTAGGGTCTGATTTTCTGTATGCTGTACAGAACAAATTGGCAGGTCCGGGCAACTGATACAATGTAGTTTGAGAATGACAGTTGGTCATTGATCATGACGCCAAGGTTTTTGGTGACTTTGATTGGGGTCACAGTGGTAGAGCCTATCTTGAGGTTGATGTTGTGACAGATTTAGAGACTCTTTAGCTGGGATAACTAAGAGTTCACTCTTGGACAGGTTCAGCTGTAGGTGGTGTTCCTTCATCAGGTCGGTGAGGCAGGCTGAGATGCGTGCCAAAACCGTGGGGTCATCTGGCTGGAAGGACATACCTGTCTGTCATCTGGGTGTTGTTAGCATAGCAGTGATAAGAAAACCTATGTTTGAATAACATGTCCAGGGAGGTGGTGTACATTGCAAACAGAAGGGGTACGCCTGTGGTGAGGTTGTGAGTAGAAGATAATTTTCCTTGCCATGATACATTGAAGGAACAGCCACAGAATTACTTCTGTTAAACCAGGAGTGGACAGCGACAGTGATTCCCAAGGTTCTGAGTATCCTGAGGAGTATCTTGTGGTTGACCATGTCAAAGGCAGCTGATAGATCTAGAAGGATAGTCCTTCTGTTCTCGCAGTCCTCAGAGCTTTCAGTTGAATGGCCACTTCTGAAGCCAGATTGTTTTGGGTCCAGTTGTCCATTCTGATTCAGGAAGTTGGTAACCTGTCTTGCAACTGATTTCCTGGGTTTTTGATAGGAATGGATGCAGTGAGACAGGGCGTTAGTTACCAACCTGTGCTGGGTTGAGTGTGGGCTTTTTCAGCAGAGGTGTTACCCTTGCTTGTTTGAAGGCAGAGGGGAAAGTTCCAGAAGACAGTGAGGAGTTCTTATTGGATGTTATAGCTGGGACAACTGTTGGGACGACTGTCTTGAAGCAGGTTGCTGGGCACAGGGTCCAGTAGGCAGGTTGTGGGACGGCTGTCCGTGATGAGTTTGGCTACATCACCTTCAGAGAATGGGGTAAATTTGCAGTGTTGCAATAATAAAAGTAGTATCTTGGGGTGAGTTTTCCGCAGAGGGTGGGTCACTGAATTGTTTGCTGATGTTTTGCTACCTTTTCAGTGAAAAAGGTGGCAAAGTTGTCTGGGTTGAGGTCTCTGGCAGCAGGAGGGGGAGGAGGGTTGAGCAATGATTTGAAAGTCGAGAACAGTTTCCTTGAGTCTGTGGTGTTGCTGATCTTTTCATTGTAGTTGGCTTTCTTGGCAGTTGTTACAGAGGAGGTGAAAGACTCCTCCCACTACATGCAATTGTGTGTAGTGGGAGGAGAAAATGTAAATATAATAATTTAGCACACACAAAGGTATTTATCCAACCCAAAAAGCAATTGTGCTCATAGAAACTGTGTCTCAAAGGAATGTGCAAACGTTTTATATGAGTAATTGTTGCTGCAATTTATTGAGACATTGAAACATGAAACAATGCAGAGAACGTGTTTTTTTTTCCAAAAAATGTTCTTGTGTGAACATTTTTGGAATGATAGAAGAAAAAATAATTGACACATATGCCCCCCAAATACATAATTCTGGTGCTACTGCCCAGAAATGCCATTTTAGAACTCCCAGATAAAATATAGACCATGTTTGTTAACAAACTCACGGGTAGCTCCCATGTGGGTATTAATAGTTCATTCTAAAAGTTTTTTTTAGTATGATATTCAATTATAAAATCCACAAGTGTGTGAATTTAGTACAGAACAAGTTTTATGTGAACATAGGTGTGATCCAATTAGACAAAAACTGTAATATTACTGTATTTGAC